>CM064577.1:51352053-51403337 GCA_032716605.1 Paralithodes platypus | reverse complement strand
TCATAGCAGGGTTTTTCAGACGTTAGCGGCGATCTAGAGTTGAAGCACCATATGACTTGACAATCTTCTTAAGTTTGAGCCTATTAGCCCACACGGTTCTCACAGACGACTCAGAGAAATCCATGGATTTCCCGATCGCAGTAGTGCCTTCACCTTACCAGTACCAGCAGCTGATCAAGTCGTTTAAGGAGAAGTCATCAAGGATCATCGTCTCAGGAATCGTCCCCCGGCTCGGTGTAGAGAGCCGATTTTACAACATAGCCACCAGCACAAATCGTTGTCTAGCAAACCTCTGCAGGAAGGAGAACGTGGGATTCGTCGACACCTGGGATAATTTCTACTACGATGACTATTTGTTTTCGGACGATGGAGTTCATCTGAACCAGGTGGGAGCAGCGCGTTTTGGGCGTCTTCTCAACGATGCGGTGAAGGATTTTCGGAGAAGAAATCGACTCAGCACAGGACAACCAGGAAGGAGGACCGAAGACAGCGAGGACGGCAATCTACAAAGGAATTAAATACTAATCCGTCAAGAACCGCGAATTTGGATAAAGCTCCACCAACACGACCCAAATTCAAAACCGTCAGGGATAACGACCGAGGACCGAGGACAGCCATGAATGTAAATGTAGATCCGACCAGAACCAAAAATTCGATGAAAGAACGATCTGCGAGTTCTAAAACCGCAACTTTAAAGGTTTTCTATGCAAACGCTCGTAGCATACGCAATAAATTTTCAGATTTAGAGGAACTAGTGTTTACAGAAAATTATGATGTGATTGGCATAACAGAATCTTGGCTCAATACAGAAGATAGAGACTTTTTAGCAGAGTATTCACTTCCCGGTTATGTAATGTTTGAGAACAGCCGAATAAATAAAAATGGAGGTGGCGTTTTATTTTATATCAAAGAAAGTCTTAACCCGACCCTCGTGTCAAAACCTCAAATTGTGAACGTCGACACATCTTTTGTGCTAATAAAGAATAATAAAGGTACAAAAATAATACTTGCGTTAATATACAGACCTCCAGCTCAATCAGTGCAAACTGACCGAGAAATTTACGAACAAATTGCAGATGTAAGTAACTCACAAGATACCGTAATTTTTGGCGACTTTAATTTACCTGTGACCAAGTGGGGCGATACTCTTACTTCACACTCCGGACATGACTTGTATACGAACTTGCAAGAGAGTTCGCTTTATCAATTTGTTCGAATGCCGACCCGTGGTAATAACGTTCTTGACATTGTACTTGCAACAAAAGAAGAATTGATAGAGAATTTGAATGTTGGTGATGAATTCAGTAACAGCGACCATCGTACGATAACTTTCACTTTAAAGTTTACTAGTAACGAACCAAATAGTAGCATCGAAAAAGTCCCTAATTTCAAAAAAGCAAACTTCCATAAACTTAGAGCTATGTTTAAAGAAACTGACTGGAGCTTTTTAATTAACAATAACGACATAAATACATCTTGGAAGTTATTCGAAACCACTTACCTAAAAGCAGTGCAAGACTGCATACCATCGAAAATACGACGTCCAGGCCATAATAATAAGCCCAAATGGTGGAATAAAGATATTTCAAACTGCCTGCTTGCTAAAAAATTGCTAATGATAGATTAAAATCCTCACAAAATGACGAAGAACGGGTGAAATTTGTAGAGCTACGACGCAAAGCCAAAAAGTTAATTAAGCAAAGTAAAAAGACCTTAGAGTTACATATTGCGAATCAAAGTAAAACAAACCCGAAAGAATTCTATAGTTATATCAGAAAGAAAAAAGTAGTTACTTCAACTGTTGGACCGTTAGTCGATGAAAAAGGAGAATACACCAAAGACGAAGTACAAATGAGTAATGCCCTCAATACCTTCTTTGCATCAGTTTTTACAACAGAAGACCTCAGTGATATCCCTACACCATCGCCGATTCAGATTGATAATTCAGATGTTCTAAGCAATATCACCGTTACAGAGAGAGAAGTATTGAATTGTTTAGATAAACTCAAGGTAAATAAAACGCCAGGACCTGATACAATCTCGCCTAGAGTTCTAAAGGAAGCTAAGAATGAGCTCTCCAAACCACTGACATTACTATTCAATAAATCCTTGCAGTCTGGAACTATGCCTGATCAGTGGAAGCTAGCCAACGTAACACTGATATTCAAAAAAGGCAGCAAATCCCTACCCAGTAACTATCGTCCAATTAGCTTAACCTCATTTGTATGTAAAATGCTAGAAACGGTCATACGAGACAGACTCGTAAATCACTTAGAGGAAAATAACATACTTAAAGATACTCAACACGGCTTTCGTAAAAAACGTTCCTGTTTAACAAACCTCTTAGACTTCTTCCACGATATCCTCAACCTCTACGATGAGAGTAAAGCTGTAGATATTATATACCTTGATTTTCAAAAGGCCTTTGACAAAGTTCCCCACAAACGTTTACTGCTAAAACTAAAAGCGCATGGAATACAAGACGGTCTGTTGAAATGGATAGAAAATTGGCTCAGCAACAGAAAGCAAAGGGTAGTCATAAACGGTAAGGCATCTAAATGGACCAATGTAAGTAGCGGGGTACCCCAGGGATCGGTACTAGGACCAATTCTCTTTCTAATTTACATCAACGACATAGATGAGGGTCTCACCTGCACAATCTCAAAATTTGCTGACGATACAAAAATTGCAAATAGCGTACTCTCAAAAGAACAAGTTGACGATATGCAACACAATCTAGATAAATTGTCATGTTGGGCCCAAATTTGGCAAATGAGTTTCAATGCGGATAAATGTAAAGTACTACATGTCGGATACCTAAATGAGAAAGCAAACTATTCGATGAATGGCACTCAGCTTAAGAATGTAAACAGAGAAACTGATCTGGGAGTAACAATATCGAGTAACCTAAAACCGAGTCAACAATGTTCAGAAGTTGTTAAGAAGGCAAACAAAATAATTGGCTTTATAGGCAGGTCATTTGAGCATAAATCCAAAGAAGTTATCCAAACCCTTTACAATTCCTTAGTCCGCCCTCTTCTGGAATACTGCGTTCAATCCTGGTGCCCTTATTACCAAAAAGATATAAACAAGCTAGAACGAGTTCAACGTAGAGTTACCAAAATGATACCTAGCCTAAAGAACAAACCATACGAAGAGCGTCTTAGAGAATTAAATCTATTTCCTTTAACCCAGCGCAGATTAAGAGGCGACTTAATTCAAGTGTTCAAAATCATCAAAGGCATCGACAATATGAACTGTAGTAAGTACTTCACTATCGACCAATCTAATTACACGCGGGGAAACGGTTGCAAAATTATTGGTAAATCTTTTAACTCGCACGAATCTAAGAATTTCTTCTTCAATCGAGTTGTCAACTTGTGGAATGGGCTTCCCCGAGACATTATAGACTGCAGCACCGTTGATTCATTTAAATTCCGCCTAGACAAATATCTCGCATCAAACCCGCAACTGACTGCATTTGTAAATGAATAACTTTATCCTCCCCTCAGTTACTAACCCATATGTCCCCTACTAACTTCCTAGTCCTGCCACGTTAGTGGCAGGGCAGTAGTTCCCTTTCCAATGTTCCCTTACCCACTCTAAACCACTGTTTGGACACTTGATCCTCAGTGTTTTGGAGGACAAGCAACCTAGAAGGGTCACTAGATCTGTTGTTGCTTGATTTCCTTTGTACCTTTCACCCTGCACTCAATAATTTCAGCTTCATCTCGTGTGTGATCAGTTTATTCTTCCTAGGCATTTTGGACTTGTTGAAGGGTGTAGGGAGGCGGATGTTCCACAATAAATGGGTCAAGTCTAAGCGCACGGACACTAATTAACCGGGACTGAGAAGGTAGCGTCTCCCACGATGCCCTGGTGACGTCACCGTCTTTCCGGCGCCGAGGGATGTGCGCACGGAATAGGGAGGGAAGTGGCGCGGAATACAAAAAACAGCAGTTTTACACCACTCTTCAACCGTGATCCGTGTATTGTGGGGTCAATCCGCGTTTTAGGGATTTTTAGTACCTTTTGGACCCCTCGACGCGGATTAGGGTATACGCGGACTGAGGATACACGTTTTAGGGGGACTGACTGTACAAACCATGATGATTAAATGTAAGTTCTTAATCCAATCTCAATAATTGTAGGGTACTGCATGTAGTGTGCTGACTATTTTTCGGAGCAGTGACAGTGCCCCCTAGAGTACAAATAGATATCTTGTACCATACTATACCTGGTTTATTTCCAGCTGAGGATCGAGAATTGTAAATGTGGCAACTGTGCAGTGGTGGTGCGTGATTGGTTGGAGTGACTGTGTTTCATTTCGTAGGTTGCTTGTGGTAACAATTAAAATAACTGCTTCATTAAAATTATTTGAATCATCATGTCTACAAAGTATAATAGTGTCTTTTATTCTAAATCTCGAAAATGATGCTTAGCATTGATATTTTGCTATACAAGCAGGCATTAACCGAAAAAGCATCTGTACCCAAGTCAACTGATGCCCAAACGAACACTTACCTTTCAGTCAACTTATTTACTATAAAATTAAATGACATTTGACTGTTTAAGCACCTCTAAAAAATATTATAACACTTAAGTGCATGTAATATAAGGCATCTACTTCATTTAAAGTAGCCTACATGTTCAGGGAATTTTGTAAATGCATAGCAGCATAGCTGCACTCGCCCTGCCGCGGGGGTTTGCCTCGGAGCCCCCTAGCTTAATGTGAGTAAACAATGACTTATTATTGTTAAATTATTGCTTCTATCTATCTATCTATTGCCTGACGCCGTGATCCACGGGTGGCCACGTGTAGTATGACATTATAAGCCCTGTATATATATTGCTATACATATATCTCACTGCTTATATGCCTTTATCCCTGTAACTTTTAAACTCTCAACATTCTTATTAAACATTCTTCATTTATTAAACTCCCTATAACTTTATCTATCTCTTTAACATATAATATATTTGTTGTTACTTCCACTTAAATCAACACCCATTTCCTCTGTAAATGTAAACTGTATAAGGTATTTATCCGGTCCTACGTCATACCAGAATGCTGAGTTGATGCTGTGTTGCTTCAGCATCCTTGAACCCAGTCGATGCCTTCTTACTCAGGCATCTTCAGTTAGACTTCAACAGACCTCAGCCAGAGAGAGTCAGAGCTCTTTACTCCCTCTAGACTCTAGACTCAGACTCATCCTCTATAGCCAAGCTCCTATATCCCCTAGATATATTAGACCACACAAGTCATATATCACCTTGCTCCTCAGGCTTTTATTACAAGCCTTATCATATATCTGTACTTATATACCTGTACGTTTATACTTATCACTTATCCAATAATTAATATGTTGTGTTATTACCTATAATCCCCTATATACTTAACATATTATACACGAACGAACCGCCCCAATGCACCTCTGTCCCCAGTCAGTCGACGCCCCTCCCCCCAACCAGCACCGCCTTCGTTCATGTACTTCTTCACTCCATCCTTCCACCTCTCATTCGGTCTAACTCTCCCTCTCTGTCCCTCCACCTCGCTCTCGTACACCCTCTTAGTCATTCTCTCGCTTTCTATACGTTCCATATGGCCGAGCCATCTCAAGTTGTTCCTTTTCACACTTTCCAGCACATCTTCCTCCACACCACACCTCCTTCTTACTTCATCATTAGTCTGTCTATCCCTCCATGTAACTCTGCATGCACTCCTTAAGTAATTCATTTCCACTGCTCTCACTCTTGGTCTGAGTCTCTCAACCAACGTCCATGCTTCGCTTCCGTAAGTCAGTGTCGGGATTACCACACTGTCATGCAAGGACTTCTTCACTTCCATACTGACCACCCTATTTATTGTTACTGCTATTAGCGTTCCTACAACCCTCTTTCCCTGTTGTACCCTCTTCCGCACTTCTTCATCCATAGTCCCATCTTTACTCAACACACTGCCCAGATACTTAAAAGAGTTGACGATCTCCATAGCCTGACCGTTCAGTTTCACCTCACACTCTGTGACTTCACCCCCTTCGAAGACCATAACCTTATTGCTTATTGAATATGTGTCAGTTAGTGTTGTTTTGTATAGGTAATATGAAGTTGAACCCCTAAACTCGGGACCGTCCATCTATCTATCTATCTATTGCCTGACGCCGTGATCCCTGAAGGGGTGGCCACGAACGAACCGCCCCCATGCACCTCTGTCCCCAGTCAGTCGACGCCCCTCCCCCCAACCAGCACCGCCTTCGTTCATGTACTTCCTCACTCCATCCTTCCACCTCTCATTCGGTCTACCTCTCCCTCTCTGTCCCTCCACCTCGCTCTCGTACACCCTCTTAGTCATTTTCTCGCTTTCCATACGTTCCATATGGCTGAACCATCTCAAGTTGTTCCTTTTCACACTTTCCAGCACATCTACCTCCACACCACACCTCCTTCTTACTTCTTCATTAGTCTGTCTATCCCTCCATGTAACTCCGCACACACTTCTTAAGTAATTCATTTCCACTGCTCTCACTCATGGTCTGAGTCTCTCAACCAACGTCCATGCTTCGCTTCCGTAAGTCCATCCATCCTCCAAATTAATTATTTCCCATAAGATACATGTTTCGAGTTGTACAATTTCGAGTTGTGCACCCTCATTCATCCACCAAATTCTCGCACAATTGGGGACCCTACTGTACTGCCCTTCTCTGGCACAAATATCGCCGTTTGACGGAGCTGGGATGCAGCCCGCACTGGGTGGGAAGCAACGTCCTTTGACGGAGGTAAATTGTCAGCCTCAATACAGCTCGCATTTATTCTCAATGATATCTCAAGTATATGACGTCAAAATATATATTTTGCTACAAGCTGCTTGTGTGTTTTGATTGTGAGAAGGGCTGCGGATAGACAAAGTAGGTGAATTAATGCTAAAATAGCTACACCACTTGCAGCTAAATAACCATTGTTCCTATGACACGGCGATTGGTATGAATACATTTTTTTTTTAAACTTCCAAAAAGTTAAAAATATATCCTCATATGAGCTGCAAATATAGAAAGAAACAACGCAATCGTGTAGATTGAGTCATATTGAATTATAATTGTTGATATAATTCCATATTACAGTACATTATAGGTGAAACAGCACAATATAACGATCGCTTAAGTCCGCGGTAACGACTGGGCCGCCGTCAGGCTGTATATATTGCGAAAAACATCCTCGTAGCTACTTATATAAGCTTCAAACGTAAAACATCCTCGTAGCTACTTATATAAGCTTCAAACGTAAAACATCCTCGTAGCTACTTATATAAGCTTCAAACGTAAAACATCCTCGTAGCTACTTATATAAGCTTCAAACGTAAAACATCCTCGTAGCTACTTATATAAGCTTCAAACGTAAAACATCCTCGTAGCTACTTATATAAGCTTCAAACGTAAAACATCCTCGTAGCTACTTATATAAGCTTCAAACGTAAAACATCCTCGTAGCTACTTATATAAGCTTCAAACGTAAAACATCCTCGTAGCTACTTATATAAGCTTCAAACGTAAAACATCCTCGTAGCTACTTATATAAGCTTCAAACGTAAAACATCCTCGTAGCTACTTATATAAGCTTCAAACGTAAAACATCCTCGTAGCTACTTATATAAGCTTCAAACGTAAAACATCCTCGTAGCTACTTATATAAGCTTCAAACGTAAAACATCCTCGTAGCTACTTATATAAGCTTCAAACGTAAAACATCCTCGTAGCTACTTATATAAGCTTCAAACGTAAAACATCCTCGTAGCTACTTATATAAGCTTCAAACGTAAAACATCCTCGTAGCTACTTATATAAGCTTCAAACGTAAAACATCCTCGTAGCTACTTATATAAGCTTCAAACGTAAAACATCCTCGTAGCTACTTATATAAGCTTCAAACGTAAAACATCCTCGTAGCTACTTATATAAGCTTCAAACGTAAAACATCCTCGTAGCTACTTATATAAGCTTCAAACGTAAAACATCCTCGTAGCTACTTATATAAGCTTCAAACGTAAAACATCCTCGTAGCTACTTATATAAGCTTCAAACGTAAAACATCCTCGTAGCTACTTATATAAGCTTCAAACGTAAAACATCCTCGTAGCTACTTATATAAGCTTCAAACGTAAAACATCCTCGTAGCTACTTATATAAGCTTCAAACGTAAAACATCCTCGTAGCTACTTATATAAGCTTCAAACGTAAAACATCCTCGTAGCTACTTATATAAGCTTCAAACGTAAAACATCCTCGTAGCTACTTATATAAGCTTCAAACGTAAAACATCCTCGTAGCTACTTATATAAGCTTCAAACGTAAAACATCCTCGTAGCTACTTATATAAGCTTCAAACGTAAAACATCCTCGTAGCTACTTATATAAGCTTCAAACGTAAAACATCCTCGTAGCTACTTATATAAGCTTCAAACGTAAAACATCCTCGTAGCTACTTATATAAGCTTCAAACGTAAAACATCCTCGTAGCTACTTATATAAGCTTCAAACGTAAAACATCCTCGTAGCTACTTATATAAGCTTCAAACGTAAAACATCCTCGTAGCTACTTATATAAGCTTCAAACGTAAAACATCCTCGTAGCTACTTATATAAGCTTCAAACGTAAAACATCCTCGTAGCTACTTATATAAGCTTCAAACGTAAAACATCCTCGTAGCTACTTATATAAGCTTCAAACGTAAAACATCCTCGTAGCTACTTATATAAGCTTCAAACGTAAAACATCCTCGTAGCTACTTATATAAGCTTCAAACGTAAAACATCCTCGTAGCTACTTATATAAGCTTCAAACGTAAAACATCCTCGTAGCTACTTATAAGCTTCAAACGTAAAACATCCTCGTAGCTACTTATATAAGCTTCAAACGTAAAACATCCTCGTAGCTACTTATATAAGCTTCAAACGTAAAACATCCTCGTAGCTACTTATATAAGCTTCAAACGTAAAACATCCTCGTAGCTACTTATATAAGCTTCAAACGTAAAACATCCTCGTAGCTACTTATATAAGCTTCAAACGTAAAACATCCTCGTAGCTACTTATATAAGCTTCAAACGTAAAACATCCTCGTAGCTACTTATATAAGCTTCAAACGTAAAACATCCTCGTAGCTACTTATATAAGCTTCAAACGTAAAACATCCTCGTAGCTACTTATATAAGCTTCAAACGTAAAACATCCTCGTAGCTACTTATATAAGCTTCAAACGTAAAACATCCTCGTAGCTACTTATATAAGCTTCAAACGTAAAACATCCTCGTAGCTACTTATATAAGCTTCAAACGTAAAACATCCTCGTAGCTACTTATATAAGCTTCAAACGTAAAACATCCTCGTAGCTACTTATATAAGCTTCAAACGTAAAACATCCTCGTAGCTACTTATATAAGCTTCAAACGTAAAACATCCTCGTAGCTACTTATATAAGCTTCAAACGTAAAACATCCTCGTAGCTACTTATAAGCTTCAAACGTAAAACATCCTCGTAGCTACTTATATAAGCTTCAAACGTAAAACATCCTCGTAGCTACTTATATAAGCTTCAAACGTAAAACATCCTCGTAGCTACTTATATAAGCTTCAAACGTAAAACATCCTCGTAGCTACTTATATAAGCTTCAAACGTAAAACATCCTCGTAGCTACTTATATAAGCTTCAAACGTAAAACATCCTCGTAGCTACTTATATAAGCTTCAAACGTAAAACATCCTCGTAGCTACTTATATAAGCTTCAAACGTAAAACATCCTCGTAGCTACTTATATAACCTTCAAACGTAAAACATCCTCGTAGCTACTTATATAAGCTTCAAACGTAAAACATAGCAACTTTAGCATATAGATTTGGTCCTATTACACTAAATTTGCCAATATCAATCAATATTACTCTACATTTTAGGTGAAACACCACAATATAATGATCGCTTAACCGTGGTAAAGCCAGTGGGTAAAGCCTATACTGTATGTGTGTGCTAGGAGCTGCCTGTGCTACCGGCTGAAAATGGAGAAGGGCTAAAATGTGGCCTAGTGTTATACCCGCTTAAGGAAGGCCGTGGCCACGATCGGGCTTTCCCACAGGGCTCTCAAGGAGTGTAGATTATGCGGTTGGCATAAGTGATTGTGTAGAATGCAGTCTTCTATGATGTGTTTAATGGTGTGGGGTGCTTAGTTACATCCTGGGCAGGTGTCGTCGACGGAGTCATCCAGTCTCTTCTGATAGCTTAGAAGAGCTGGATGGTGCCCACATCTCAGCCTGGCCAGGTGGACTCTGTCCTCGTGAGGAAGGGAAGATTCAGAAGGATGGATTTTGGGAGGTCATGTTTGCGGGTGGATGGGACACGTTAGCCTTGGTCGGCAACCCATCTAGGGGAGATATCCTTATAAAAATCCGGGTGGATGGGACTCGTCAGCCTTGGTCGGCAACCTATCTAGGGGAGTAAACCTTATACAAATCAGTACTGATATCTTAGGGTGAAGCAGGTTAGTGGATGGATTAGCCACACACCACTGTAGAAAAATAGTGCTAAAAAATACATAAAAGGCCTCGAAGTCGGACGGACCCTAAATTGAGTGGTCAATCCTGTAAGTCCTTCAGTAAACTGGCATGGGTTGTCCCTCTTACAGGGGATAGGTTTGCTTGGGGGCATTTTGTGTATGGCCACCCCTATTAAGGGGAGTAAGGTGTCTGGCAATAGATAGATAGATAGATGTTTGCAGCTGCTGTTGTCTTCGAGTGAGTGGATGGAACGGCGAGATATTTGAGGATGGATGTGTTTCTGGAAGCTGGTTTGGGGTGGGCAGGAAGAGAGAGATGACAGTACTGTATTTGCGTGTGATGCCATGTGCTGGATGTTGTTTTGATATTCCTTGGTGTCTGAGAGTGTGCTGCCATTTAGTGTAGTGGGTGGTGTTGGTTCGTGGAGGCTGCTGCCAGGAATTGAGTGCCTCTCATGTTCAGGTGGTCTTTGACTTTGAGGACTTTGGTTTCTTGAAGTAGGTGTAGTAGCTGTGCAGCTGTGATGATTGTTTAGGGCTTTGTTTAGAATAGTCTGCAAGGTCTTGTGATGTGTTTCAGCTAGGTTAGAAGCCCAGGCAGGGCTTACATATGCCATCATTGATCTTCTGTATTGTTTGTATACTATGGTGGTGGTTTCTTTGTTGTGTCCAAATTTTGTGTGGGCAAGTGACCTGAAGGCATTAAGTCTGGGTGTCAGTGTATTTTTTATGTTTGTGATATGTTGTTTGAATGTCATTAGAGTATCATATGTTACTCCTAGGATTGTGTGTGTGTGTGTGTGTGTATCACACAGGGTGATGTGATGCGACTAGTGCAGTAGCATGTTGGTGTAGTGCTGCTTGCTTGCATGCAATTCTCGCTTTCAGCTGCTGCCGCTGGCTAATCCTTGTGGTGAAAAGGGGAGTTGTGCATAAGTCTCCCTCTGCCAGTACATATCCTCTCCATCACCAAGACTCCTATTGTGCCTCTCCGGGGCCACACACGGTAACTGGGTGTCTTGCGACCCCAGGCTAAATCAATAGGGGATCTCGGGGCATGCGGTGGCCCCCAGAGGTATGATGTGCATCCTTGTCATCTACCAACAACCGCACACACCCACTGCCTTGTGGTGTGTAGGTATTTAGGTGACAATCTTTCCACCAAAGTTAGGAAGCTGGAGTGTCTCCCCGGGGCAGGTATAGGTAGAATTTGTGAGAGATTGGAGGACGTCATTGACGACTTTGGAGATAAACTCATAGTCGTACTTAGTGCAGGTAGCTATGACGTGGGAAAGCTTACCAGTGTTGAACTGCGTAAGTTGAATAGGGTAGCCTTAGATAAGATTAGGATGAAGGGTGGGATTCCCATTGCTTGCTCTATCTTGCCAAGAAGAGGTGTCAGACGTGAATGGTTGTCCAGAGCAATTGGTTTTAATTGCTAGCTGTGCAAAGAGTTGTCATTACCATTCATAGACAACTGGAGCCTCTACTACGATACCGATAGCTTGTACGCAAGGGACGGGGTGCATTTAAGTAGGAAAGGGATAGGGATGCTAGGAAAGTTAGTTGATAGAGCAGTTGAGGTTGGGTTTTAAATTGGAAATGCCCCATCAAAAGAAAACAAAATAAATTAGGTGATAGAAAAAATAGTCAGGAAAGGAAATTAGATGTTACTAATAACAGTGAAACAATAGGTGACAATGCAGTAATAGAAGTTAGTCATATAAATAGTGGTACAATATCTACCTTAGTACAAGATAATAACAACAGTCAAATAGATACTAATAGAAGAAAAGAAGGTCCACCAGACACCAGTAAAAGAAATACATTGAGATTATATTACACAAACTGTAGGAGTTTATGTAATAAAATGGACGAACCATTATTGCTCCTCCATCAAACAGAGTAGTTATCACCTACCACCCAACCCTTTTATTGTCTTTACTTTCAAGTTATCTGTCATTATTATATATAAATATATACAAAATACATATCTATATTATTAAATCAGTTTGTGTGTCTGTGTGTGTTCTTAATAGGTGGCCGCAGTTTTGGACCTGGGAGCTGAAACTATGCATGTGGGTGTCAATTTACCTGGGTCAGGTCATAGAGGGGGCGAGGCTACGATCGGAGGTCGTTTCGAGGCCGAAATTGAAAACAAATTGAAACAAAATTCCGTTTGGGGCAGAAGGAGGCCTCCGATCGAAAAGGTGTATGGACCGAAAGTTGTTCGCAGCCCCCCAAAATGGTGGTACCGATGAGGTCAGATCCAAAATCGGAGGTCATTTAGCGACCGAAATTGAGACGTCGCCGTTTAATGAGGCACAGGGAGGTCGAGGCCGGTGATTATGGTAGTAGTAGTATTGTGATGATTGTGGTAGTAGTGATTGATGATGGTGATTATGGTAGTAGTAGTGGTGGTACTAGTGATGGTGATCATAGTGGTACAGATTTAAACCCGGGCAACGCTGGGTACCCCTGCTAGTTGTGTATATATTTATATCTAATAATGACAGATAACTTGAATATATAACCGATAATAGGGTTGGGTGGTGGGTGATACCTACCGTGTTTGATGGAGGAGCAATAATAGTTTGGTGGTTTCTCAGGTAAGCCACGGTAGCCTTGTTCGTTTCCTCGTCATTCAGGTGTGAGTTTAACCTCATGACACAGGGACAAGTGGCTTAATTCTCCACTTTTGGTAATTCACAATATTAACGAAAATTTGGGCAAAGTGTGAAACAAGCTGTGGCAAAATATGTTACTGATCCAAATGTTTGTTCAGAAGTTATTCCCGAAAAACGATGTAACACGGCCTCTGAAACCCATAGTAACTTAGCTCATCCTAACATATCTGAAATTATCCTAAGTTAATCAAGCCCCTCCCTAGCCTAACCTAGTCTGCTTAGGATTATGGCCACGTAGAAATGTGGTCATTTTGACTTTGTTCTGTTATACAGCACTTGCTCTCGCGTCACTAATAGTATACAAAAGGTAATAAGGGTATCGGTTCAACTAGTTCCACTCGTTCTAGACCATCCATTAACCTGCTTCACCCTTAGGTATGCAGTACAGTAAGGCAGGTAAGCGACTTTGGCTGATAAATCCCACAAACTCAAAATGTTATAATGATGTTTCCCCTTGATGGGTTGCTGACCAAGGTTAACAAGTCTTGTATGTATGGTAGTAGCATAACGTAAAACGTTATCCTTTCATAATATGAGAATACACTAAATTTGTTTATGGCTAACATTAGATGATTTTATTCAGATTGTGAAGGATTTCCCTTATGGAAGTCAAATGGTTGTTGTTGTTGTTGCTGTTCCCCAAGCTGCCTGGACGAACAGCCCCAAGGCCCCGAGCAAGGCCAAGGCCATAACCGAGCGCCTCCACAGAACCCTCCCTGCCAACCACAATAAAGCCTGGGTGACCGAAGCCACTCCATGGCGGGGAGCTGAGGAGGGTGCAGAAACGCCCGGGAAACCAAAGCCCAACCCAGGGCCCTGTGCCCCTCAGCAATTATGAAGATAAAGTTGAGGGGCAAAGGAAAAATGTGACGCTTTGGCTTCCAATCTTGGTAGATTGGTAGGTCAATCCACGGAAGAGACGCCGTCACTCGAGATCTAGAAAATATATAAGTAAAAGGAACAGTCAGAGTAAGCTATGGGTATGGCAGATATCGCTCAGTTCTCACTCTGATAGACCAGCCCATCACCACATGACTAGAACCCAATCCTCTTAGCATCAGCTAGGAAAAGCCCCAGAAAGCCACCTTTGGCGGGGGGATAGCTCCCCTATTTCAACCCCTTTCGGGGTTGGGCACCCGCCCAATCAAGAAAGTTTTTACCCTTTCAATGACATCAGATCTTTTCTAAGTTATAGTGATTCGTCTATTAATAGCCAAATAAACTGTCACATCGTGGCATAATCCTCAAAGAGTTAAATTAAAGAACCATCAATAGTGAGATGATATTCAAGTACAGTTTGGGTCAAAGAAACCTGGTACGTATGTTGTGGAAGGCAGACTGTATTATTTTGACACCACTACTTTGTTAACTATAATGTGTATGTTTATTAATAACCTTCCGTATTTCTAACATCATTACTGCTTAAAGATAAATTATTACATTTGACCATTACGATATAGCATACAATTTTGAAAACATGAAATGCTATCAGCACTGTACAGCACAACACTTGTACCAGATGTAATAGTTCGCAACTGTACATTTTCCTATGCTGATTATATTAGGCCAATGATACCAGGAATAAAATTTAAGATGTCACCGTAATTATGAGGATAATAACAGTAGAACGGAACTTATGATGGTGACTGTACGAACTGAACCATCACAAACGCACACACACAGGTCTGAAGGATACACAAAAAGAGTACAAATTTATCATGAAGAGGGATCTTGGAGATTGTTTTAAGCTTGATGGAGGTCTGGGGTGGAAACCAAAATAATAATAAATAGATCAACACACAAATAAACCCTACCCCCTTCAATACCGGCAACGTCTTAGTCACTATATTCTGTCTACTTTGGGGGGATTTTATTGAGATTAGGAAGGACCTCTAGCTATCAAATGGCTGCAGACTATCTCCTGCAATCATTTTAGCTACCACAAATCCTTCCTAGGCTGCATAATATATATATATAATATATAGTTATAATATATTATGACACACATCCCTGGTACTGGAAGGGTTACAATATAATCTTTGTGATAGGTTAATGATTCAACACACGAACCAATTATACTCTATGGACTTTATAATGTAACTTCCTATCCAGTGTTTGATATATTACTATACTAACCTTTCAATACATTCCTGAGAACAGACATTAAGTTAAGGGCAGATTTATACATGAGGGATTTATTTCGGGACCACTTTCTCCCTCATGTTTAGCCCCATTACTTTTGAGATTTTTAGACGTTCGCCCCATTAGTTTGGCGATCTTTAAAACTTTCGCCCAATTTTTGTCAAGTTTAAGATCTTTTGTGCCATTTAGGCGTCGATTAATTCATGGCGAGTGATACCGAGCCTGAAATTTATGATGAACCAGCCTTTGGCCTGGACGTCATTTACTAATAATTGGATTCTGGACTGGACTGCCGCATGTACTGTATTTGTTGATTTCATTAAGTGAGTTTAGGAGTAAAGTCGGTTGGTGGAGGTAACATAATAATTCATTCAGGTTCAGGGGTAGTTTATAGAGAGGCCTTCCTAAGGGTTAAGGCCCCATTAATTACTCCTTCCATCCATCTATCCATAGCCTATGATAGCGCAGTTGGAATTGTGTACATGCTTAGATTGATATGCAGGATTCGAAACTGCATAATAAATCGTAGGCTTGTCCAAGATCCATATACACCAGGTCAGCCAGGTAGGCAAACCCGCGCAGGTGGCGTGACGTCACAAGTAGTGTAGACCAGCGTGGTCCAGCATCATATACGTACTCTTAGTCAGTCTCCCAGATTTTCCCAAGAGAAAGAAAATTAAATACCCATTTGTCCTTTGTTCAGTAAACATGTGGAACACGTGGAATTCTGTCTGACATTTTAGTATTCCAGAGATATTTTGTGGTTGGCTAATAATCATAATGCCTACCCAGTGTGCAGTATTTGGCTGTAGCAATAAAGGTAATTGTTTAGTGTATGGCCTCCTCCTAAAGAAACTGGATTTTTGAGCACAGACTGAACCAAATGTTCACTACTGTATTTACATAGCTGGTCATTAACCTAACCTAACCTAACCTAACCTAAGGTAACCTGGGCATCCTGGGGCCAGCTGCCCCCAGACCCCCGCTGGTCTTGGGTTGAAAAGTGATAAAAAACACATATCTCTTACCTCATTATTCAAAGTTTTGTATTTGGTTTAATATACACTTCCCAGGTCATTTGAACAGTTCTATTGCTTCTATATATCATATAATACACCATAGAATACGTTTTTAATAACTAGAAAAAGAGGACTTCGATTAAACAATTACGGCAATAAACCGCGTACAGTGGACGGGACAAATATAAGAACATTCCGATTTCCAAGGGATGCACATTTCAGAAGCGTGTGGATAAACTTGTGTCGTCGCCAAGATGGTATTAATGCCCAACATGCAGTTGTATGCTCTGTACACTTCACCAATAACGATTATATTGATGACATGAAAAGTCGTTTACTAGGCATTGAGAGTCCAAGAAATAAACGACTTCTCAAAGACAATGCTGTACCTTCACTATTTCTACCAAAGAGTAATCATTGTTTATTTGTGTTTGGTGTTACAATTGATATATTACTGTGATCAGTGTTTAATTAATAAGGATGTCAATGTAGAAATAGAGAGAGAGAGAGAGACAGAGAGAGAGAGAGAGAGAGAGAGAGAGAGGAAGAGCTATATTATTGATTATATAATATGTATATATATATATATATATATATATATATATATATATATATATATATATATATATATATATATAATGTATAAACCTATTGTTACCGCATGTGTAGTTATACGACTAATTGTAAGGTTTAGTTATAAGACAAATTTTAAGGTGTAGTTGTAAGACTAATGTTAAGGTGTAGTTGTAAGAATGATTTTTAAGTGTAGATATAAGGCTATTTGTGAAGTGTACCGAACATATATAAGAACATTATATAGCGGGAAACTGCATAACGCAATGCGGCCCACACAAGGCAGCTCCCATTCACACACAGCTCATATCCATATGAGAATCCAACATACCTTTATGCTTTCAACTGTTCCTGAGTTAATCACTGATCTGGGCAGTTCATTCCAACTGTAATTACTACCATTATGCTACAGTTAATGGGAGGCAGACCGATTGTTTGGTCTATTAATTAATATATTCATATATTGTGTTTAGTTTCCTCCCTCGACCTCCATCAAGCGTAGGAAAAGAAAACACTAAACCCCCTTCAAGATAGATTTGTACATTTTTCGATAGAAAAATATCCAGGCCAAAGGCCGATTCCTCCAAAATTAACAGGTTTGCTATCGCTCGTCAGGAACAAATCAACACCAAACGGGGACGAAGGGCCTTTACAATCTCCCCTTAAGACATGAAGTATTCCCTATGTTATGTTATAATGTTATGGTATGTATTCACCTGGCTTCTAGATATAGTATTTTATATTAAATTATCTACGGATTTATGGTAGCTTTTACTATTTTTGCTATACAGTGATCACAAGCTACATGTTGACCTGTCTTAGTGTATAATTATTGATCTACTGTATGTGTATTGCGATGTTTGTATCTATAATTTTTTTACTAATAGGCTACTAGCTTGTTCTGCCTTTCTATATTGAGTTATGTGTTTATATATCGCTCTCTCTCTCTCTCTCTCTCTCTCTCTCTCTATATATATATATATATATATATATATATATATATATATATATTTATATATTGCTGTCAATCAATACACCTTAGAACCTCATATGTTCTAAAATACCATATTCAGGTTTACTAAAGCACAAAGTAAATAGTGGCAAATCCTAGTTTGGTAAAAGTTATAGAAATGTGAAATAGGCTACCTAGCACCATAGTAGGATTACAAATGATAGAAAGCTGCAAGATAAAAATAGATGGCATATGGACGATATGGGTTGGGTGTGAGAGGGATCTGTCTTGTGTGGCCATTCGGCTTTCTGCAGACTCCCATTGTCTTATGTTTTATGTACAATATATTTACGAGTACAACATACTTGTTCTGTTGTTAAAATCAAGTTGACTTACCCTTAAAGGAAAGTACTGTATTATTACTCTACCCTTTTGTCTACCATTGTTATACTATAGTATTCTCAGTAATACATAGGCTATATTTACAATTGCGATAATTTGCTTACAAAAAATACTGTAAATGAACAACAATTGTCACACACACACTTAATACTAATAATAATGCAATGTGGGACATAAAGTGAAAAACAAAGAGGTATATGCTAACGAATAAGTGGAGGAGCTTGGTGGTCAGTCTACCTCGTACTACGTCACGTGCGTAGACCGAGCGTATTTTGGTAATTACCCCGGCCGACCTGGTGTATATGGATCTTGGGCTTGTCCACCATTCTATAACTGTCTTCGTAGCGCAATGAATAAATGCACTGAATTTCGGTGTGAGCATCCTAGGTACGAATCCCTGGACTGCCACATGTATTTGTTGATTTCATTAATTGAATTTAGGAGTTGTTGTTGTTCCTCAAGCTGCCTGGCCGAACAGCCCCAAGGCCCCGAGCAAGGTCAAGGGAATAACCGAGCGCCCCCACAGAACCCTCCCTGCCGACCACAATAAAGCCTGGGTAACCGAAGCCACTCCATGGCGGGGAGCGGAGGAGGGTGCGGAAACGCCCTAGAAACCAAAACCCACCCAGGGCCCTGTGCCCCTCAGCAATTATGAATTTAGGAGTAAAGTTGGTTGGTGGAGGTAACATAATAAAAATAATATATGATAGTTCGAACATAGGAAGGATCTCTGGACGTATAAACACAACCAAAGACTATCTAAAATAACCCATTGACTCCTACAGGCCTTTCTTAAGCTGAATGTAATGGTAATTTTTTTTGTTTTATTTATTCTATATTCCAACTACTCCCTCTCGGGCATAGGCTGAGAGCTGTAGGCTGTATATTCAACCGCTAATCATTGAACGGTGAAACCTGTGATGTCTCTTTCCAGTCTAGGGCTGAGGCATGTGAAGCACTTTTTTAGCTGCAACGAGCCCCGGCCATCTTGCCTTCACAGGATGCATGGGGCTTAGTTGCCCACTCACGGCTCGAAGCAGCCCCATCTCTGAAGCTGCCTCACTCCAGTGCTTCACTGTCTCACCTCCTAGACTCTGACCCTTACTCTCAGAATGCCACCGATTGAACAATGAACTCACTAGGCATTGTCCCCCTGTAGCATATTTTGAATATGGGAATATTCATCTATCTATCTATCTATTGCCAGATGCCTTACTCCCCTTACGAGGGTGGCCATACACAGAATGCCCCCAAGCGGACCTATTCCCTGTGAGAGGGACAACCCTAGCCAGTTTAGTGAAGGACTTACAGGATTGACCACTCAATTTAGGATCCGTCCGGCTCCAAGGCCCTCTGTGTATCTTGTTAGCACTATTTTTCTACAGTGGTGTTCGGCTAATCCATCCACTAACCTGCCTTACCTTTAGGTAAGCAGTACGGATTTGTATCAGGTTTACTCCCCTAGACAGGTTGCCAACCAAGGCTGACGAGTCCCATCCACCCGGATTTGTATAAGGTTGTCTCCCCTAGATGAGTTGCCGACCAAGGCTAATGAGTCCCATCCACCCGAAAGATATTTATAATATTTATAATATTCATACAATGCTAGTTAGTCAGAGAACAAGGAGGGTATTTATTTGAAGTTTTGGAGGGTTTTGTGGTAATGCACTGATATTAGGTACATCACAAATTCCATCCCAATAATATCATCCCATTGACATACCAGGATTCGAATCCGGATCCATTGGATTAGCTGTCCAGTGGCAAGACTCCTCCACCCCACCTCCCCTAACTAAATACTACCACTGCATCAAATATAATAACGAGGCATCGTACTACAGGAGTTAATACCAGAGAACATAAGTTAGTATAATTTAAATAAGCTTATAAATTATCTCTGGGTGTCAGAGGGTTAATGGGGGTCATCTGATGGTCCTCTCATTGTCGCCAAACTGACGGTCTCAGTCTGAGGATATACTACACCTTCTCATTATTTAATGTTATGTGTTTGTGTCTCGAGCATTGTTCTCAACCATAGACATACAAATTAACTCGTACCAACCCATTCCGTACACAAACTCACACACAAACTCAAGATCACATCTGCACAAACTCACACAGTCATACACATACACACTATCACACTCACAGTACACACACTCACACATACATAAACTCGGACCAACACACACATACACAAACTCATGCACACACAGTCACGCCAATACGCACATACACAACTCCTACACACAGATAACACAACCTGTCACACACACAAACTGTCACACACACGCACACAATCACACCAATACGCACATACACAACTCATACACAAAGACAAACACAACCTGTCACACACACAAACTGTCACACACACACACACACACACACACACACACACACACATACTCATTACAGGATGAACGTTTTAATGAGACAATGTGTATAGTACTGTTGTCTAATCTGGCTCAAGGTTTGAGGAGTGAAGGGTGAAGCGGGATGTGATAGTGGGTGAACAGTGGTGAGGAATGGAGTGTAGAGAGGAGTGGTGGGTAGTAGGAAGGAGTGTGAGAGAAAGAGAGGAGTGGCGAGAAGGAGGAGTGTTGCGGTATGGAAAGGATTGGTGGGTAATAGGAAGGAGGGTGGGTTGGTTGGGTGTAGAAAGGAGTGGTGGGGAGAGGGAGGAAATATGGGTAGTAGAAAGGAGTTTGGGGGAGAGGGAGGAATGGTGGGTGTAGGAAGGAGTGGTGGGGGGAGGGAGGAATGATGGAGTGTAGTGAGGTGATGGAAGGGTTATAAATACCAATGGCCATACACCAAAACAGCCACGTTATAATTAATAACTCCTATTTACATACAGTATAATTATTCAGAGAGACACCCTAACTGTACCTAAACTAACCTAACTCATCCTAACCTATCCGAACTTAGCCTAAGTTAACCAATCGCTGCTCTTAACCTAACCTAGTCTGTTTAGGATTATGGCACCTTAGTAGTGTGGTTGTTTTGACCTGTTTCTGCTATACAGCACTTGTTATCGAGTCACTAACAGTAAACAAAAGGTTCGTGATAAAGTTTTCGGTTCAACACATATGCCAATAATTTGTGAACTTTATTAAGTAGCGTCTTATTAATGTATTGATTGACTACATCCTTAACCCGGGAACTGCGGGAAGACTCTTAAGAGTTCCCCCGGCGGACTGCGGGAAGACTCTTAAGAGTCAGAGAAAAAAAAATCAACTTTAAACATCGAAAAAAAAAAAAAAATAAAAAAATATATATATATTTTGCCCCTGGGCCATGCAAAATATCACTCCTCTACCTCCCCTCCTTCCCCACTTTCCTCCCCTCCTTCACTTATCACCTATTTTCCCTGTTATTCTCTAATTCTGAGGTATATTTTCGTGCTAACATTAGCGAGTTGCAAGCAGGGCCTTGTCATCACTGTTAGCAAGCGAGTGCAAGAGAGAGAGAGAGAGTATCGATCGACTGTGTCTCAGTGGCCTTGGGGGAAATTGGCGGGAAATCAGGTTGCCTCACCCATACATTATATAACTCGCGGCCTGTATCTCCGATTTTGACCATCCAAACGCTGTTTTCACTCGTTTTATTGTTGTTTCAGGTTAATACCTTTATAATCAACCCATAATAGGCGCATTAGGATAAGTATTAATGCTATTTATGGTAAAATTAATAATGAATATTTTAGTGATGGAAACAGCTCAAATACGGCAGCACAGGGAGAGGTGTCTAATTACCCCCATGCGCACTTCTTAGGTTAACCTGTCAATAACTTTTTAGAGCAGACATTAACACCTCCACTTCCGTAATGTACATTTAACCCCTTCAGCACCATGACGTAATTTCCATCATATTCTGATTACCAATAGACGATTTTCTATAGTATATAATCTACCTTTAGGGCTCAAAGGGGTAAACACGATTTCAACAAACCCTCCGAATGACATAAGTTCTTCTTAAACTGCATTACATTTTCTTGTTACCCAGATTCAAGGGTAAGAAGACGTTATCGTACTGAAGGGGTAAATGATCTAATGATGTTAGTTAGCTTTGAGACTATCTGTAGATCTCAAAGGAGTAAAAACAAACGCATTGAGCCTTGTGTCTCTCACAGGTGTATCCTCAAGATAATAATGTCGTTTGATGGTAGCCAGAAACAAGCATCATCATATACACGTAGGGGATATGTATTATGTCATCTTGGAAAAACGTTCATTGCCAATGATAAATGCATACATTCGAATATTCACTATATACACCTCTGAAAACATTATATAATATCAACACTGTACAGCACAACACTTGTACCTGATATAATAGTTCCCAAGGACACCTTCCTATGCAGATTAAATTAGGCCAATGCAACCAGGAATAAAGTTTAAGATGTCACCGTACTTATGGGGTAAATAAGAGTAGAACGAACTTATGTTGGTGACTGTACGAACTGATCCATCACTCACACACACACACACACACACAGGACTGAAGGTTACATAGATACCAGTGAAGCAGGAAATACATATATATTTATAACTCTTGCTCTTGTGTCACTATTATAAACCCCTACAGTCCTATAATTCTATTATAACAATATTTACACGAATGTGCATTGTACTATAGGGGTTAATAACAGAGTCAGTCAATCAGTCAGTAGCCAGATCCTTACTCCCCTAAAAGAGTAGGGAGGATCAGCAAAAAAAGGGTTGCTGATCTCTTAGTGGGAATATATTCTGGAGGTGGGATTCCCAGTCCCAACTTCCAGGTGCTATCTGCACCACATAACTTATTATTATATAAATAGGTTTAGGAAAGTCCTCTGGGAGTCAAAGGCTTAATATGGACATCTGATGGACCTATCATTGTCGCCAAACTGACCGCCTCAGTCTGAGGATAGACTACAGCTTCTCATTATACCATAGATACACAAATCCACACATACCAACCTCCTACATACACAAACTGACCGCCTCAGTCTGAGGATAGACTACAGCTTCTCATTATACCATAGATACACAAATCCACACATACCAACCTCCTACATACACAAACTCACACATACATAGGTTCACATCTGCACAAACTGACACACATACACTAAATCACTCTAACACACACACACAATACACAAACTCACACACATACATAATCGCACACTAAAACACATACACAAACTCACACATACATAGGTTCACATCTGCACAAACTGACACACATACACTAAATCACTCTAACACACACACACAATACACAAACTCACACACATACATAATCGCACACTAAAACACATACACCAACTCACACATACATAGGTTCACATATGCACAAACTGACACACATACACTAAATCACTCTAACACACACACACTGTACAATAACTCACACACATACATAATCGCACACTAAAATACATACACAAACTCACACACACGCACAGTTACATCAACATTTTGATGTATTGGGGTTTTGTTAATAAACCATAGGTGTGTAAGTAAAATAGAATCCCAGCCACATGAAATTGATAGTAATAACGAACATTCTGATAGTGTAGCTTTTCTGTCTAGGTCCAGTAGTTCAACAGGTAAAAATAAATTAGTTAAAAACAATAGAAAAATAGTTGCAAATACAAGTAATAGTTTGAGGGTTTATTATACAAATTGCAGAAGTTTATATAACAAAATGAACGAACTTAGAGCACTGGTTAGCAAAGAAAATATAGACATAATAGCGCTAACTGAAACATGGATTAATACAGAAACCAGGCATTTTTTAGCAGAGTTTGATATACCGGGATATAGTTTGTTTAAATATGACCGAACAAGTAGGAGGGGCGGCGGTATAGCAGTGTTTGTCAGGAGTTCATTAAAAAGCTTTATTAAACAGTATTAGAGTAAATAATGAAAATTAAAGTGTTTGGGTAGAGGTTAACGAAGGTAGTGAGACCTTAGTTATTGGAGTTATGTATAGACCGCCAAATATGAGTAGAAATGACGGAACATCATTATGGGAGGAAATTAAAATATCATCAAGGTTTAGCAACGTGTGCATTATGGGGGATTTTAATTTCCCTAATATAGATTGGCAGCAACAAATAGGCGACTCTAATTCAGAGGAGTTTATTGAGGTAGTACAAGATAGTTTTCTATCACAATTCATAGATACGCCGACTAGAGGTGATAATATTCTCGATTTAGTTTTCAGTAACAATGAACATATGATAAATAGTGTAGAAATCAGGGACCACCTAGGAAATAGTGATCACAATTCTGTGTATTTTAATATACAATGGAATGGTAATATCAGAGAGAATACAACATTCATACCTGACTTCAGAAAAGCCAATTATGGTGGGTTAAGAGAAGCCCTGTTAGCGGACCCTATGGTCAAAAAATTAAGTCGATCAAGGTGACCAAATGAGTGTATCCTTTCTCAGGCACCTGTCATCTTAAGTCAGGAAGAGACATTAAACTTGGTAGATACATACGATAATTTTATCAAGACAGTATTCAATGCGCAAAATAAATATATCCCAAAAAGGAAATTTAGATCAACACCGAAACAACCCAAATGGATGAATAATAGACGATTAGATCTTCTAGGAAAAAAGAGAAGAATATATAGAAAACTTAAGAAAGGCGAAATTCACCTACTTGCTTACTAACAGAATCTATCACGACAGGTAAAAAAGGATATTAGTAAAGAAAAAAGAAATTATGAAATTAAGGTTGCCAATGACTCAAAAAATAATCCTAAAGCTTTTTACCAACTATATAAATCCAAGGTTAGAGATGTAATTGGTCCCCTTAAAAATTCGATAGGAGAAATGACAGAAAATGATTTAGAAATGTGCAGTACATTAAATAGTCAATTTCTTTCCGTTTTCATTAATGAAATTTAGCACAGTTTCCAGAAGTCCGTAAGGTATACAGCGATAGTATAGAAAATAGGTTAAGTACGGTTACTATAAGTAGAAATGATGTGCTTAAGGAAATTGACAGACTGAACCTCATAAATCGCCTGGTTCTGATGAGGTATATGCTAGAGTATTAAAAGAATGCAGAGATGAGTTAAGTTATCCATTAACATTTCTATTTCACAAGTCATTAGAAACAGGTATATTCCAGAAGCTTGGAAGCTTGCAAATGTATTTCCGATCTTCAAAAAAGGTGATAAATCAATAGCATCCAATTACCGTCCCATTAGTCTCACTTCAATCATAGGAAAGCTACTAGAGTCAATTATTGCTAGGAAAATGAGAAATCACTTAGAAACATTTAACTAATCAATTCTTCTCAGCATGAATTAACTCAGGGACGGTCTTGCCTTACTAATTTGCTTACTTTTTTCTCAGAGGTATATGAAGCAGTAGATAATGACAAGTCATATGATATTTTATATTTAGATTTCAGTAAAGCTTTCGACAGAGTTCCTCATGAGAGATTGATGAGAAAGGTTGAGGCACATGGAATAGGTGGGGCGTTGTTAGGATGGATTAGGTCATGGCTAATTGGTAGAAAGCAGAGAGTCAGCATAAATGGTACCAAGTCAGGGGAGCAGTCAAAAGTTGTGTCCCCCAGGGATCTGTATTAGGTCCTCTGTTGTTTATTATATACATAAATGACCTTGATTTAGGTATTACTAGTAGGATAAGTAAATTTGCAGACGATACCAAAATAGGGAGAAAAATTGATTCAGATAGAGATATAGAGTGCCTCCAAAGGGATCTAGATACATTACACGAATGGTCAGTAAATTGGCAGATGAAGTTTAACATTGACAAATGCAAGGTTCTAAAGATAGGGAAGATGCATACAAATGTTAAATATAACTAGCTAATATGGAATTAGAAAACTCAGACTGTGAGAAAGATCTAGGTGTGTTTGTTAGCAATGATGTGAAGCTTAGAAAACAATGTATAAGCGTTCGTAACAAGGCAAACAGGATTTTCGGGTTCATATCTAGGAGTGTGAGTAACAGAACTGCTGATGTTATCTTAAAACTTTACTTGTCATTAGTGAGACCCCATATGGATTATGCTGTTCAATTTTGGTGTCCTTATTACAGAATGGACATAGATTCATTGGAGAGAGTACAACGTAGAATGACAAAAATTATCCATAATATTAGAAATTTTCCGTATGAAGAAAGGTTGAAGAAATTAGGCTTACATTCGTTAGAGAGATGCAGAGTTAGAGGGGATATGATAGAGGTATTCAAGTGGGTTAGTGGGATTAATAAAGGGGACATGAAAAATGTACTAAAGCTCAGTGATAGCGAAAGAACTCTAACCAATGGTTTCAAATTAGATAAATTTCGTTTCAGAAAAGATATAGGCAAATATTGGTTTGGTAACAGAGTTGTAGATGGGTGGAATAGGCTACCAAGTGATATATTAGGATCAAGAACGATAGGGAGCTTTAAGATAAAATTAGATAGGCATATGGACGAGATGGGTTGGGTGTGAGGGGGATCTACCAGGTGTGGGCCAATCTGCGTTCAGCAGACCCCCGTAATCTTGTGTTAATCCCTGACCATTTTGGTGGGGGCAGTACTCAAGGTATTATTGAGTTGGGCCCATAATTGGGCCTTGTAATTGGGGTTGGGTGTGACAGGGATCTGCCTTGTATGGGCCGATCGTCTTTTGCGGACTCCCATTTTCTTATGTTCTTATGTTCTTAACATACACATACACAAACTCACACTAACTCAAACATAAACACGGTAAAACATTCAGCCCATACATCTTACTCAAGATCACATCAAAGGAAGAATATATTAATTATAATGTAATGCCCTCGAAAATATCCCGCAACCACAATAATGTACTACCCGATGTACTACTGGCGATGGGCTGGTCTATCAGAGTGAGACCTGAGCGATCTCTGCCATACCCATAGCTTACTCTGACTGTTCCTTTTACTTATATATTTTCTAAATCTCAAGTGACGGCGTCTCTTCCGTGGATTGACTCCCAATCTACCAAGATTTGAAGCTAAAGCGTCACATTATTCCTTTGCCCCTCCACTTTCTCTTCATAATTGCTGAGGGGCACAGGGCCCTGGGTGGGGCTTTGGTTTCCCGGGCGTTTACGCACCCTCTCAGCTCCCCGCCATGGAGTGGCTTCGGTCACCCAGGCTTTATTGTGGTCGGCAGGGAGGGTTCTGTGGGGGCGCTCGTTTATGGCCTTGGCCTTACTCGGGGCCTTGGGGCTGTTCGGCCAGGCAGCTTGGGGAACAACAACAACAACAACTACCCGAGTTGACGTCAGGTATAGTGTAAAATAGTCGTTGATGGGAAGTCCAATAAACTCATCACGTGAAACACAAAGAGACTATCACCTGGTTCTTACAAATCGGACTAAGGTTACTATACTTTTGTACGTCCGTGGTAGTACAGTGGGTTAGCGTGCGGGCCTGGTTGACCTATGGAGGGTATGGTAACCAACCAGGGTTTGAACCCCACCCAAGGCATCTCAAAACCTGTGGGTTTTTAGTAGGGTTACTCCTTCAGAGGTTCGAGCCCCGCGCCAGGCACCTGGAAAGGTTGACCCTAAGTGTGCCTGTGGAGTTGTCAGGACATAAAAATTCCCTTCACACCCAGCATTTCACATATAATGTGTATAGTACTGTTGTATCTAGTTTGAGTTTGGGAGAGTGGAGCTTGAAGCCGGATGTGATAGTGGGTGTACACAGGTGGGGTGTAGGGGGAGTGGTGGGGGTTAGGAAAAGTGGAAGGCAGTAGGGGAGATGGAGGAGTGGTGGGGAGAAAGGGGGTTGTGGGAATGAGGAATGGTGGGGTATATAGAGAAGCGGTGGGTAGTACGCAGAAGTGGAGAGCAAGGAGTGTGTTGGAAAGGAAGGAGCGGTGAGGTGTAGAGAGGAGGGGTGGGTAATAGGAAGAAGTGTTTGGGAGAGAAAGGAAAGTGAGGGAGGGAAATGAGTGTGAGGGAAAGTGAGGAGTGGTAGGGTGTAGAGAGGAGGGAGGTGTTTGGGGAAAGGGAAGCATGGTGGGGAAAGGGAGGGATTGTGGGTAGTAGGAAGAAGTGTGGGGAAGAGGGAGGATTGGTTGAGTGTAGAAAGGTAGTCCACGTATAGAGCACCCTTCCACCCCACCGTCAAAACAATGGTCACTCCGAAGGCACGGCAGCATTTATATATATCTTTCAAACCGACGCAGCAAGTCGCCTCATAGCTCAGTGGTAACACATAGGTCTTGTAAACAGTAAGTTTGGCATTCGATCCCACTTGGAGCTAAAGTTTATTATATTTTTTTGTTTAAAAATAATAATATATTAGAATAATTTAAGTTAGTCAAATATAAATATTACTATCATATAAGAAAGCAAATCAAAGTAGCCGTGCAGTCAGTGGAATAGGGCTCTACACGTGGTCTGCCGTGTAGAAAGGAGTGGTGGGGAGAGGGAGGAGTTGTAGGTGTAGGAATAATTGATGTGATGTAGGGAGTAGTGGGTAGTTGGGAGGAGTTGATGGCAGTTGGAACGGTTATATATCAAAATGGCCACACACCAAATCAGTCACAACCAGAATTGCTACGGCCTCTTAACTTACCCTATTCATGTCAAGTTTAACTAAACCATAACTAACTTAGCTCATCCTAACATATCATAAATTATCCTAAGTTAACCAGGCCCCTCTCTAACCTAACCTAGTGTGGTTAGGATTATGGCCACTTATAAATGTGGCCGTTTTGACCTGTTTCTGTTATACAGCACTTACTATCATATCACTAATATTATACAAAAGGTAATAAGGGTATCGGTTCAACACACACGTGTCAAAACTCTCTGGACTTTAATAGCTTCTTATCAATCAATTGATTGATTACAACATTAACCATTCAATAACTTCGTGAGAGCAGAAATTAACACCTCCAGTACCAAAATGTACTTTTAATATTGTAGTCTATCTTAAGATTTTAGTAAGGTATGCAAGTATCGGAGGAATTCAAATGAGTAAAAACAAACCCAGTGATCTTTTGTCTGCCACAGGTGTAGTATCCTCAAGAGATTATTATCTGTTGATGGTAGCCCAAAACAAGCGTCATCGTATACGCGTAGGGGATAACTAGGTACGACATATTGGAAAACAAGTTTGTTGAAATGTTACTTTGATTCTGGTTAACAGTAAACGATAGTTTTGAGCTTAGAAAGGATCTCTGGGGATAACACGAAAATATAGACCATAATTAAGTAAACCTTTGTATCCCACAGTCCTTTCCTAAGGTGAATAGACTGGTCTAATAAAAACCCCACATAAACTGAAATAAAGAGACAACCTACTACAAGGGTTGATAACAGAGAACATAACTTGTTATTCAGATTATTATTAATTAAATAGGGTTAGGAAAGACGTCTATGTGTCAAAGGGTTAATGGGGGAGTTCTGATGGACCGCTCACTGTTGCCAGTTTTGTTCTATAAGGAAGATGGCGCTGTAGACATGAATATTTACCAGAATTATCAAGTACAATACAGCTGTAGTACATTTATAATTACATAAAACCCAAATTAGCACAAATATTATCCATCAAAAACTTATATAATTTTTGTAATTTGTACTAATATCGATGTTTACGGCTCCAACATCCTTATAGCCTTAAACTCATGAGTGTTGAATTACCCAGTGACGCTTTCAGACACAATCAGTTCCGCACGCATTTTTATCTGGCTGCAGGCGCGGTGTGTAGTTTCCGAGTGTGTGTATGTGTGAGTGAGTTTGTGTTTGTGTATGTGCGTGAGTTTGTGTATGTGTGTGTTGGTGTGGTGTGTGAGTTTGCACATGAGTGTGTTAGTGTGTAAGTTTAAGGTTGTGTTGGTGTGGTGTGTAAGTTTGTGTATGGGTTTCTTGTTTTGGTGTGTGAGTTTATATATGTGTGTGTGTGGTGAGGTGTGTGTGTTTGTGTATGTGTGTGATGGTGTGAATTTGTGTTGGTGTGTGTTTGGGTATGTGTGTTGGTGTAAGTGAGTGTGTTTATATGTGTGTGTGTGAGTTTGTGTATTGGTGTGTGTATGTGTATACTTCCTTGATGGGTCATATTATGTACAGTTACCAATATAAGTTCTGTTTTACTGATATTAACACTTTCAGTTCTTTCACGTTATTTAGGGCATCAATAAGTTTTTGTTTTTTATTCAGCTTGGGAAATGCATATGGTTGCAGATAAATCATTGAGAAAATATTTGCCTTCTCAACTCTTAGAGGTCTTAGAGTCCAATGTTAGCCAGAAATAAGTTAATATTTGCCTTCTCAACTCTTAGAGGTCTTAGAGTCCAATGTTAGCCAGAAACAAGTGAATTTGACAAAACTGATTACAAACATCTTAAATATTTCTGCCGTACTTATCCCTTTCAGTATCATATATGAGAACACCTTTTGTTTACTTGTTCTTCTGGTTATCATTAGACAACCTTATTCTCTTTAGGAGGGACCTGAGGCAGCCAAAAGGTTTACTGATAGTATTATTATTGTTTGAATGGTTTGTAATTATACTTTCTAAGTTACATTTAATCATCATGACATTGACTAGATTAAAAGTAAATAGTGTTATGGTACTAAAGGTGTTACTGTCTGCAGCTTTGTGTTGTAATAAAGTAAATAGTGTTATGGTACTAAAGGTGTTACTGTCTGCAGCTTTGTGTTGTATAAAGTAAATAGTGTTAGCCAAAGGTGTTACTGTCTGCAGCTTTGTGTTGTAATAAAGTAAATAGTGTTATGGTACTAAAGGTGTTACTGTCTGCAGCTTTGTGTTGTAATAAAGTAAATAGTGTTATGGTACTAAAGGTGTTACTGTCTGCAGCTTTGTGTAGAAAGTAATAGTGTTATGGTACTAAAGGTGTTGTCTGCAGCTTTGTGTTGTAATAAAGTAAATAGTGTTATGGTACTAAAGGTGTTACTGTCTGCAGCTTTGTGTTGTAATAAAGTAAATAGTGTTATGGTACTAAAGGTGTTACTGTCTGCAGCTTTGTGTTGTAATAAAGTAAATAGTGTTATGGTACTAAAGGTGTTACTGTCTGCAGCTTTGTGTTGTAATAAAGTAAATAGTGTTATGGTACTAAAGGTGTTACTGTCTGCAGCTTTGTGTTGTAATAAATCAATAATTGATTAACAAGCTACACTATGAAGTCCAGATAGTTTATTGGCGCTTGTGTTGAGGCCAAAGCTTTATCACTTCCATTATTTATATATATTAGTGACGCATGACCAAATGCTATATATATTATTGTATATCCTGCTTCACTAGAGAGCTGTAGTCCTTTGTGTGTGTGTGTGTGTGTGTGTGTGTGTGTGTGTGTGTGTGTGTGTGTGTAGCCTACCATTTGTACAGTCGTCAATATAAGTTTCGTTCTATAACTTGTATTAGCACCATCAGTAATATTGCTTGTTAGTACTATGGCCTCATATTAGTTCCGTTCTATAACTTGTATTAACACTGTCAGTAATATTGCTTGTAAGTACTATGGCCTCATATTAGTTCCGTTCTATAACTTGTATTAACACCGTCAGTAATATTGCTTGTTAGTACTATGGCCTCATATTAGTTCCGTTCTATAACTTGTATTAACACTGTCAGTAATATTGCTTGTTAGTACTATGGCCTCATATTAGTTCCGTTCTATAACTTGTATTAACACTGTCAGTAATATTGCTTGTTAGTACTATGGCCTCATATTAGTTCCGTTCTATAACTTGTATTAACACCGTCAGTAATATTGCTTGTTAGTACTATGGCCTCATATTAGTTCCGTTCTATAACTTGTATTAACACCGTCAGTAATATTGCTTGTAAGTACTATGGCCTCATATTAGTTCCGTTCTATAACTTGTATTAACACTGTCAGTAATATTGCTTGTTAGTACTATGGCCTCATATTAGTTCCGTTCTATAACTTGTATTAACACCGTCAGTAATATTGCTTGTTAGTACTATGGCCTCATATTAGTTCCGTTCTATAACTTGTATTAACACCGTCAGTAATATTGCTTGTTAGTACTATGGCCTCATATTAGTTCCGTTCTATAACTTGTATTAACACCGTCAGTAATATTGCTTGTTAGTACTATGGCCTCATATTAGTTCCGTTCTATAACTTGTATTAACACCGTCAGTAATATTGCTTGTTAGTACTATGGCCTCATATTAGTTCCGTTCTATAACTTGTATTAACACCGTCAGTAATATTGCTTGTTAGTACTATGGCCTCATATTAGTTCCGTTCTATAACTTGTATTAACACCGTCAGTAATATTGCTTGTTAGTACTATGGCCTCATATTAGTTCCGTTCTATAACTTGTATTAACACCGTCAGTAATATTGCTTGTTAGTACTATGGCCTCATATTAGTTCCGTTCTATAACTTGTATTAACACCGTCAGTAATATTGCTTGTTAGTACTATGGCCTCATATTAGTTTGATTTTAGTAAATATAAAGCGAGAGTAACTGTAAGACTTAAAACACAATAACTATATTTTTTTTTTTTTTTTTTTTTATATTCCAACTACTCCCTCTCGGGCATAGGCTGAGAGCCTTTACACTCTACCGCTGAACACGGTGAGGCCCGTGAGGTCTTGCTCCAGTCTAGGGAGTGAGACATGTGAAGCTTCACGGCTCAAAGCAATTCCATCTCTGAAGCTGCCCCGCCTCCATCCTTCACAGTCTCATCCTCCAGGCTCGGACCCTCACTCTCAGAACGCAACCTATTGAGCAATTAACTCACTAGGCATTGCCCCCCTGTAGCATATTTTTGAATATGGGAATTCATACAATGCTATTTAATCAGGGAACAATGAGGGTATTTATTTGGCACTCACGCTACAGGCCTTTCCTAAGCTAAACAAATCCATCTAATGATACCCTGTGTACATTGATAAATATTACATCATACTGAAAGAGTTAATAACAGTAAAACGGAACTCATGTAGATGACTGTACTAACTGAACCATCACACACACACACATACACACACTTACACACACACATACCCTGTGTACATTGATAAATATTACATCATACTGAAAGAGTTAATAACAGTAAAACGGAACTCATGTAGATGACTGTACTAACTGAACCATCACACACACACACATACACACACACATACCCTGTGTACATTGATAAATATTACATTATACTGAAAGAGTTAATAACAGTAAAACGGAACTCATGTAGATGACTGTACTAACTGAACCATCACACACACACACACACACACACACACACACACACTGGACTGATAAGTATTGGGAAGAATACTCGTAGCTTTATGTATGTTTATATTAATATTATCTGTATGAATGTATGGTGTACCGTAGTAATGGAGGGAGTTGTGTGGGGAGTGGAAGGGTCTGTGGAGGAGTAGCAGTGGACAGTAGTGAGGATAGAGAACATAATCGGCCAACCTCCACCATATTGGTTCCACAAGTGTCATAATAAACCTCTCTCTAGACTCATATAATTATGTCTATACCCATAATATACAATCGGGAATGTGGGTACAAGATAATTATATTGTTTGGTCTTTGTATCTAAATTTTACATGTTCAAGCATAAACTATGACCCAGTTGATTGATAATTACGTCACCAACATGGCGGCCAACGTACAAGATGGTCACACTCTCATATTATAGTATCGCCAGGGAGGAATAAAGGGAGTGGGGAAAAAAGGGAGCAATGAATGGACCTTCAGTAAATATTTCCATTAGTTTAGGACATTAACCTTACAACATATCCTATATATTTGAGGCCCAGTGGTTGTGGCCATTATTGATAACACTTTATCATCCGCTCCATTACTCAACACACCGACATAATTATAATTTCATTATGTGGTTGTAATACATGTAATTTTAGTTAATTACATGTGAGGAACTTCATTATTAACTAATATTTGACGTTTTACTTACTGATAATTGTGCAGTGAAGATATCTGGATCTATTAGAGGTATAAATTAGCACTTCACTATTAACACACCCACTAGCACAACCATTACTATAAAGTTGACCGGACTCACTGGCTATCCTTCCCTCCCTCCAACCCTGCCTCTCACTCTCATTATCTTAAACAGGAACTAACATTTTATGTTGAATGCTTTGTGTGCCATGACTTAAAAAATCATCTTGCGTCAGAGATAGTCAGTAACATACACCACCTCTCTCTTTCTCTCTCTAATACATGTAACTGTCGGTGAAAAAGGAGTACAAAGGAAATCAAGCAGCAACAACAGGTCTAGTGACCCCTCTAGGCTGCTTGTCCTCCAAAACATTGAGGATCAAGTGTCCAAACAGTGGTTTAGAGTGGGTAAGGGAAAATTGGAATAGGAACTACTGCCCTGGAGCTAATGTCCGTGGCAGGAATAGGATGTTAGTTGGGGACAGATAGGTTAGTAACATAACACAGTTATACGTGATCTTCCATATATCTGGGATAAAAAAGAGTAACGTCTTAATAATAATATATACAGTATACGCAACAATCATTGATGAATCTGAGGGGGGAATAAAATATAGTTATTCATATACAAACACAGTCAGTCGCGAGTTTGAGGCAAGATATTTGTCTAGGCGAAGTTTAAAAGAATCAACGGTGCTGCAGTCTATGACGTCTAGGGGAAGCCCATTCCACAAGTTGACACCTCGATTGAAGAAGAAATTCTTAGATTCGTGTGAGTTAAAAGATTTACCAATAATTTTGCAACCGTTTCCCCTCGTGTAATTAGATTGGGCGATAGTGAAGTACTTACTACTGCATAGGTCCTGGGCTTGACACTGGTTCCGCTTGGCACTGACACGGGACGCACACCCTACCTCACTTACCGGCCACTTAAGAATCCTGGCACTATTTCTCCATTCAAACCAAAACAAAATATATAGATCTTTTTCGCAATAAAATAAAAATAAGCAAACAAATAGATGAATAAATTAATACATAAGAAATTCCTGCGGTCTGGTGTCACTGCCTGGTGTGACCTTTGCAATTATTTTGTGTGTAATCTTTGCCTGAAAAGCCAACTGGCTTACAAAAGGCTTGTCATTACATGATTTATTGCCTGAATTATTTTGTGTTCTCATTCTTAAACAATGTATCATGATATGACAATAATAAAGTGTTTAAAGTGTATTGTCGATGACTTTGACGATTTTGAACACTTGAATTAATTCGCCTCTTAATCTACGCTGGGTTAAAGGAAATAGATTTAATTATCTAAGACGCTCTTGTATGGTTTGTTCTTTAGGCTAGGTATCATTTTGGTAACTCTACGTTGAACTCGTTCTAGCTTGTCTATATCTTTTTGGTAATAAGGTCACCAGGATTGAACGCAGTATTCCAGAAGAGGGCGGACTAAGGAATTGTAAAGAGTTAGGATAACTTCTTTGGATTTATGCTCAAATCACCTGCCTATGAAGCCTATTAGGGGATGATACATAGGAGTTAACAGCGTTGTGTGAAAGAACATCTAGACGAAATAGGTGTTTTTGGTATACAAATGTTATTATTGTTGATTTTGGTGTAGGTAATACACTCAGTGGCCAGGGAATCCCTGCCTTGATATTCACCATGTATCTTCCATCTGGATCGGGTCATGTGGCCAAGGTCTTTTTTGTTTACAATGCATTTTTTGTTTGTGTTACTCTTATTGTTGTTGATCATTATGGAGCGGGGGAAGACCGTACAGTCAACTCGATTAATCCAATCAGCAGAGTCTCAGGAATTTTAGTTATGAAATTATGTTTTCAGATTGCTGTAGGAAAATAAATTGCTTATATATTTATTAAGTCATCTGTTTTCCATTTCATACATTGCACATTTATTTTATACATTATCTTTTAAGCTTTTCATAAGCCTAAATAATATTCTGAGACTCTGTTGATTATAGGAGTTGACTGTACATATTAGTTGTCATAATATATTTCCCTACTTGGTATAACAAGGTGTAAAATACGGTGCAGCACGAGATATTTGACTGTCAATACTTACAGGCAATTCAAGTCTAGCAGCTTTAACATGTAAATTATAATGGAATTTACCTCCATAAAATATACCTTCAATATTCCGGTGTCAATGTGAAAGAGACTCAAAACATTATAATACAAACTTAAAATTGCTCATCACAAATTGCCAGACAAAACACCGGTTCGTCGTGGCTGCCGCTCTTTAGCTCATCTTTCTCGCGGTATCCACAAAGCCGGCTCAAGGCCGAGCCAGGCCGGGTCATATAAGTACAAAGGAGTACAAAGGAGTACAAAGGAAATCAAGCAACAACAGGTCTAGTGACCCTTCTAGGTTGCTTGTCCTCCAAAACACTGAGGATCAAGTGTCCAAACAGTGGTTTAGAGTGGGTAAGGGAACATTGGAAAGGGAATTACTGCCCTGGAACTAATGTCCTTGGCAGGATTAGGAAGTTAGTAGAGGACATAAGGGTTAGTAACTGAGGGGGGGAAAAAATAAAGTTATTCATTTACAAACGCAGTCAGTCGCGGGTTTGATGAGAGATATTTGTCTAGGCGGAGTTTAAATGAATCAACGGTGATGCAGTCTATAACGTTTCGGGGAAGCCCATTCCACAAGTTGACAACTCGATTGAAGAAGAAATTCTTAGATTCGTGCGAGTTAAAAGATTTACCAATAATTTTGCAACCGTTTCCCCGCATGTAATTAGATTGGTCGATAGTGAAGTACTTACTACAGTTCATATTGTCCATGCCTTTGATGATTTTGAACACTTGAATTAAGTCACCTCTTAATCTGCGCTGGGTTAAAGGAAATAGATTTAATTCTCTAAGACGCTCTTCGTATGGTTTGTTCTTTAGGCTAGGTATCATTTTGGTAACTCTACGTTGAACTCGTTCTAGCTTGTTTATATCTTTTTGGTAATAAGGGCACCAGGATTGAACGCAGTATTCCAGAAGAGGGCGGACTAAGGAATTGTAAAGGGTTAGGATAACTTCTTTGGATTTATGCTCAAATGACCTGCCTATAAAGCCAATTATTTTGTTTGCCTTCTTAACAACTTCTGAACATTGTTGACTCGGTTTTAGGTTACTCGATATTGTTACTCCCAGATCGGTTTCTCTGTTTACATTCTTAAGCTGAGTGCCATTCATCGAATAGTTTGCTTTCTCATTTAGGTATCCGACATGTAGTACTTTACATTTATCCGCATTGAAACTCATTTGCCAAATTTGGGCCCAACATGACAATTTATCTAGATTGTGTTGCATATCGTCAACTTGTTCTTTTGAGAGTACGCTATTTGCAATGTTTGTATCGTCAGCAAATTTTGAGATTGTACAGGTGAGACCCTCATCTATGTCGTTGATGTAAATTAGAAAGATAATTGGTCCTAGTACCGATCCCTGGGGTACCCCGCTACTTACATTGGTCCATTTAGATGCCTTACCGTTTATGACTACCCTTTGCTTTCTGTTGCTGAGCCAATTTTCTATCCATTTCAACACACCGTCTTGTATTCCATGCGCTTTTAGTTTTAGCAGTAAACGTTTGTGGGGACTTTGTCAAAGGCCTTTTGAAAATCAAGGTATATAATATCTACAGCTTTACTCTCATCGTAGAGGTTGAGGATATCGTGGAAGAAGTCTAAGAGGTTTGTTAAACAGGAACGTTTTTTACGAAAGCCGTGTTGAGTATCTTTAAGTATGTTATTTTCCTCTAAGTGATTTACGAGTCTGTCTCGTATGACCGTTTCTAGCATTTTACATACAACTGAGGTTAAGCTAATTGGACGATAGTTACTGGGTAGGGATTTGCTGCCTTTTTTGAATATCGGTGTTACGTTGGCTAGCTTCCACTGATCAGGCATAGTTCCAGACTGCAAGGATTTATTGAATAGTAATGTCAGTGGTTTGGAGAGCTCATCCTTAGCTTCCTTTAGAACTCTAGGCGAGATTGTATCAGGTCCTGGCGTTTTATTTACCTTGAGTTTATCTAAACAATTCAATACTTCTCTCTCTGTAACGGTGATATTGCTTAGAACATCTGAATTATCAATCTGAATCGGCGATGGTGTAGGGATATCACTGAGGTCTTCTGTTGTAAAAACTGATGCAAAGAAGGTATTGAGGGCATTACTCATTTGTACTTCGTCTTTGGTGTATTCTCCATTTTCATCGACTAACGGTCCAACAGTTGAAGTAACTACTTTTTTCTTTCTGATGTAACTATAGAATTCTTTCGGGTTTGTTTTACTTTGATTCGCAATATGTAACTCTAAGGTCTTTTTACTCTGCTTAATTAACTTTTTGGCTTTGCGTCGTAGCTCTACAAATTTCACCCGTTCTTCGTCATTTTGTGAGGATTTTAATCTATCATTAGCAATTTTTTTAGCAAGCAGGCAGTTTGAAATATCTTTATTCCACCATTTGGGCTTATTATTATGGCCTGGACGCCGTATTTTCGATGGTATGCAGTCTTGCACTGCTTTTAGGTAAGTGGTTTCGAATAACTTCCAAGATGTATTTATGTCGTTATTGTTAATTAAAAAGCTCCAGTCAGTTTCTTTAAACATAGCTCTAAGTTTATGGAACTTTGCTTTCTTGAAATTAGGGACTTTTTCGATGCTACTATTTGGTTCGTTACTAGTAAACTTTAAAGTGAAAGTTATCGTACGATGGTCGCTGTTACTGAATTCATCACCAACATTCAAATTCTCTATCAATTCTTCTTTTGTTGCAAGTACAATGTCAAGAACGTTATTACCACGGGTCGGCGTTCGAACAAATTGATAAAGCGAACTCTCTTGCAAGTTCGTATACAAGTCATGTCCGGAGTGTGAAGTAAGAGTATCGCCCCACTTGGTCACAGGTAAATTAAAGTCGCCAAAAATTACGGTATCTTGTGAGTTACTTACATCTGCAATTTGTTCGTAAATTTCTCGGTCAGTTTGCACTGGTTGAGCTGGAGGTCTGTATATTAACGCAAGTATTATTTTTGTACCTTTATTATTCTTTATTAGCACAAAAGATGTGGCGACATTCACAATTTGAGGTTTTGACACGAGGGGGTCGGGTTAAGACTTTCTTTGATATAAAATAAAATGCCACCTCCATTTTTATTTATTCGGCTGTTCTCAAACATTACATAACCGGGAAGTGAATACTCTGCTAAAAAGTCTCTATCTTCTGTATTGAGCCAAGATTCTGTTATGCCAATCACATCATAATTTTCTGTAAACACTAGTTCCTCTAAATCTGAAAATTTATTGCGTATGCTACGAGCGTTTGCATAGAAAACCTTTAAAGTTGCGGTTTTAGAACTCACAGAACGTTCTTTCATCGAATTTTTGGTTCTGGTCGGATCTACATTTACATTCATGGCTGTCCTCGGTCCTCGGTCGTTATCCCTGCCGGTATACTGCCAAAGATAACTGTACTCCCAGCCTCATACAAGCAACAACCACATCACAATAATGAGTGTGTGTGGGAGGTTTGACATAGGTATAAGATATCCAAACAAAGATAACTGTACCCCCAGCCTCATACAAGCAACAACCACATCATAATAACGAGTGGGTGTGGGGGGTTTGACATACAGTAGGTATAAGATATCCAAACAAAGGACATACGAAGGTGAACATTTCAAGGTAAACTTAGAGAGGGATCAATGTGTGTCGACCAGTGCAAGAGGGAGGAGGTGGCTCACAGATAAAGAGTCACTCACAACCATAGCTGATAGAGACTCGGAGATCAGATATGTGAGGGCGGATGGAAGAGCTGATAGTTGACACTGTGTACTACTAGTGCAGCAAGGAAGGTGATAGTAGGTGAAAAATACGGTACAGTCAGTGTGTTATTAACCCTTTGAGTACCAGCGACCAGTGATATATTTTAATATAGCTATATTTAGTCCGTCCATATTTTGCAGTTTAGGAAGGATCTGTGGTAGTTAAAAGGGTTGGGTGAGATAGTCTGAAGCCTAATTATTATCGCTGGAGGTTTTTCCTAAGCTGAATAAAATGGTATAATAGTTGCCAGAATTAAACAAAAAGGATGCCACCGGTACTGTATGAGTTAAGCAATGTAGGTGCCACCTGTCCTGCCAGTGCCGAGGTGGCAGCCATCAGTGCTGGCAAGGATAGGGGGCGATAGGAATTACCATGTATTGTTAAACAGTGATTATGATATGGCAATTGAGCAGGTAGGGGAGGTTGATTGATAGGCTTAGTATATATATATATATATATATATATATATATATATATATATATATTATATATATATATACAGTATATATATATATATATATATATATATATATATATATATATATATATATATATATTTATATATATATATACCGTATATATATATATATGTGTGTTATAGTGCATGGCTTCGAGTATGAAAAAGGATATATTATAAGACCATCGTGTTTATTGATGGGTATTTACCTTTCTGTCCTCATACAAGATGGTCTTATTACCACCAATACACCTTATAATATATACTACTGATTCTCATGATACACAAACACTACCTGACACACATACACACACAGAGACACACACACACAAACACAGAGACACACACACACACACACACACACACACACACATACACACACACACACACACAGACACACACAGAGACACACACACACACACACACACACACACACACAGACACACAGACACACACAGAGACACACACACACACACACACACACACACACACAGAGACACACACACACACACACACAGAAACACACACACACACACACACACACACACACACACAGAGACACACACACACACACACACATAAACACACACACACACACAGAGACACACACACACACACACACACATAAACACACACACACACACAGAAACACACACACACACACACACACACACACACACACACAGAGACACACACACACACACACACATAAACACACACACACACACACACACACAGAGACACACACACACACACACACACACACACACACACACACACACATAGCCTCGTCATCATACTAACAGGAAATATTATGTAATGTTGAGTTATCTCCTATTAATCTGGCTAACATTAAACGATTGTATTCAGCCTTGGAGTCAAAGGATTAATTGAAATATACTATGCCCTTTTGATAATTACACTGCAAACAAATCAAGTGTATGGACATACATTAGTATATACATTGGTAGTGTTTTACCTGTTTATTCTTATAAATGCACAGGTTTATTCACTACCCACCAATATACCTTTATATTATGGACATACATTAGTATATACATTGGTAGTGTTTTACCTGTTTATTCTTATAAATGCACAGGTTTATTCACTACCCACCAATATACCTTTATATTATGGACATACATTATTATATACATTGGTAGTGTTTTACCTGTTTATTCTTATAAATGCACAGGTTTATTCACTACCCACCAATATACCTTTATTATTGGACATACATTATATACATTGGTAGTGTTTTACCTGTTTATTCTTATAAATGCACAGGTTTATTCACTACCCACCAATATACCTTTATATTATGGACATACATTATTATATACATTGGTAGTGTTTTTAACCTGTTTATTCTTATAAATGCACAGGTTTATTCACTACCCACCAATATACCTTTATATTATGGACATACATTATTATATATACATTGGTAGTGTTTTACCTGTTTATTCTTATAAATGCACAGGTTTATTCACTACCCACCAATATACCTTTATATTATGGACATACATTATTATATACATTGGTAGTGTTTTACCTGTTTATTCTTATAAATGCACAGGTTTATTCACTACCCACCAATATACCTTTATATTATGGACATACATTATTATATACATTGGTAGTGTTTTACCTGTTTATTCTTATAAATGCACAGGTTTATTCACTACACCCACCAATATACCTTTATATTATGGACATACATTATTATATACATTGGTAGTGTTTTACCTGTTTATTCTTATAAATGCACAGGTTTATTCACTACCCACCAATATACCTTTATATTATGGACATACATTATTATATACATTGGTAGTGTTTTACCTGTTTATTCTTATAAATGCACAGGTTTATTCACTACCCACCAATATACCTTTATATTATGGACATACATTATTATATACATTGGTAGTGTTTTACCTGTTTATTCTTATAAATGCACAGGTTTATTCACTACCCACCAATATACCTTTATATTATGGACATACATTATTATATACATTGGTAGTGTTTTACCTGTTTATTCTTATAAATGCACAGGTTTATTCACTACCCACCAATATACCTTTATATTATGGACATACATTATTATATACATTGGTAGTGTTTTACCTGTTTATTCTTATAAATGCACAGGTTTATTCACTACCCACCAATATACCTTTATATTATGGACATACATTATTATATACATTGGTAGTGTTTTACCTGTTTATTCTTATAAATGCACAGGTTTATTCACTACCCACCAATATACCTTTATATTATGGACATACATTATTATATACATTGGTAGTGTTTTACCTGTTTATTCTTATAAATGCACAGGTTTATTCACTACCCACCAATATACCTTTATATTATGGACATACATTATTATATACATTGGTAGTGTTTTACCTGTTTATTCTTATAAATGCACAGGTTTATTCACTACCCACCAATATACCTTTATATTATGGACATACATTATTATACATTGGTAGTGTTTTACCTGTTTATTCTTATAAATGCACAGGTTTATTCACTACCCACCAATATACCTTTATATTATGGACATACATTATTATATACATTGGTAGTGTTTTACCTGTTTATTCTTATAAATGCACAGGTTTATTCACTACCCACCAATACCTTTATATTATGGACATACATTATTATATACATTGGTAGTGTTTTACCTGTTTATTCTTATAAATGCACAGGTTTATTCACTACCCACCAATATACCTTTATATTATGGACATACATTATTATATACATTGGTAGTGTTTTACCTGTTTATTCTTATAAATGCACAGGTTTATTCACTACCCACCAATATACCTTTATATTATGGACATACATTATTATATACATTGGTAGTGTTTTTATATTATACATTATATATACATTGGTTTATTCTTATAAATGCACAGGTTTATTCACTACCCACCAATATACCTTTATATTATGGACATACATTATTATATACATTGGTAGTGTTTTACCTGTTTATTCTTATAAATGCACAGGTTTATTCACTACCCACCAATATACCTTTATATTATGGACATACATTATTATATACATTGGTAGTGTTTACCTGTTTATTCTTATAAATGCACAGGTTTATTCACTACCCACCAATATACCTTTATATTATGGACATACATTATTATACATTGGTAGTGTTTTACCTGTTTCTTTTATAAATGCACAGGTTTATTCATACCCACCAATATACCTTTATATTATGGACATACATTATTATATACATTGGTAGTGTTTTACCTGTTTATTCTTCTTATAAATGCACAGGTTTATTCACTACCCACCAATATACCTTTATATTATGGACATACATTATTATATACATTGGTAGTGTTTTACCTGTTTATTCTTATAAATGCACAGGTTTATTCACTACCCACCAATATACCTTTATATTATGGACATACATTATTATATACATTGGTAGTGTTTTACCTGTTTATTCTTATAAATGCACAGGTTTATTCACTACCCACCAATATACCTTTATATTATGGACATACATTATTATATACATTGGTAGTGTTTTACCTGTTTATTCTTATAAAATGCACAGGTTTATTCACTACCCACCAATATACCTTTATATTATGGACATACATTATTATATACATTGGTAGTGTTTTACCTGTTTATTCTTATAAATGCACAGGTTTATTCACTACCCACCAATATACCTTTATATTATGGACATACATTATTATACATTGGTAGTGTTTTACCTGTTTATTCTTATAAATGCACAGGTTTATTCACTACCCACCAATATACCTTTATATTATGGACATACATTATTATATACATTGGTAGTTTTTTACCTGTTTATTCTTATAAATGCACAGGTTTATTCACTACCCACCAATATACCTTTATATTATGGACATACATTATTATATACATTGGTAGTGTTTTACCTGTTTATTCTTATAAATGCACAGGTTTATTCACTACCCACCAATATACCTTTATATTATGGACATACATTATTATATACATTGGTAGTGTTTTACCTGTTTATTCTTATAAATGCACAGGTTTATTCACTACCCACCAATATACCTTTATATTATGGACATACATTATTATATACATTGGTAGTGTTTTACCTGTTTATTCTTATAAATGCACAGGTTTATTCACTACCCACCAATATACCTTTATATTATGGACATACATTATTATATACATTGGTAGTGTTTTACCTGTTTATTCTTATAAATGCACAGGTTTATTCACTACCCACCAATATACCTTTATATTATGGACATACATTATTATATACATTGGTAGTGTTTTACCTGTTTATTCTTATAAATGCACAGGTTTATTCACTACCCACCAATATACCTTTATATTATGGACATACATTATTATATACATTGGTAGTGTTTTACCTGTTTATTCTTATAAATGCACAGGTTTATTCACTACCCACCAATATACCTTTATATTATGGACATACATTATTATATACATTGGTAGTGTTTTACCTGTTTATTCTTATAAATGCACAGGTTTATTCACTACCCACCAATATACCTTTATATTATGGACATACATTATTATATACATTGGTAGTGTTTTACCTGTTTATTCTTATAAATGCACAGGTTTATTCACTACCCACCAATATACCTTTATATTATGGACATACATTATTATATACATTGGTAGTGTTTTACCTGTTTATTCTTATAAATGCACAGGTTTATTCACTACCCACCAATATACCTTTATATTATGGACATACATTATTATATACATTGGTAGTGTTTTTACCTGTTTATTCTTATAAAATGCACAGGTTTATTCACTACCCACCAATATACCTTTATATTATGGACATACATTAGTATATACATTGGTAGTGTTTTACCTGTTTATTCTTATAAATGCACAGGTTTATTCACTACCCACCAATATACCTTTATATTATGGACATACATTATTATATACATTGGTAGTGTTTTACCTGTTTATTCTTATAAATGCACAGGTTTATTCACTACCCACCAATATACCTTTATATTATGGACATACATTATATACATTGGTAGTGTTTTACCTGTTTATTCTTATAAATGCACAGGTTTATTCACTACCCACCAATATACCTTTATATTATGGACATACATTTTATATACATTGGTAGTGTTTTACCTGTTTATTCTTATAAATGCACAGGTTTATTCACTACCCACCAATATACCTTTATATTATGGACATACATTATTATATACATTGTAGTGTTTTACCTGTTTATTCTTATAAATGCACAGGTTTATTCACTACCCACCAATATACCTTTATATTATGGACATACATTTATTATATACATTGGTAGTGTTTTACCTGTTTATTCTTATAAATGCACAGGTTTATTCACTACCCACCAATATACCTTTATATTATGGACATACATTATTATATACATTGGTAGTGTTTTACCTGTTTATTCTTATAAATGCACAGGTTTATTCACTACCCACCAATATACCTTTATATTATGGACATACATTATTATATACATTGGTAGTGTTTTACCTGTTTATTCTTATAAATGCACAGGTTTATTCACTACCCACCAATATACCTTTATATTATGGACATACATTATTATATACATTGGTAGTGTTTTACCTGTTTATTCTTATAAATGCACAGGTTTATTCACTACCCACCAATATACCTTTATATTATGGACATACATTATTATATACATTGGTAGTGTTTTACCTGTTTATTCTTATAAATGCACAGGTTTATTCACTACCCACCATAATACCTTTATATTATGGACATACATTATTATATACATTGGTAGTGTTTTACCTGTTATATTTCTTATAAATGCACAGGTTTATTCACTACCCACCAATATACCTTTATATTATGGACATACATTATTATATACATTGGTAGTGTTTTACCTGTTTATTCTTATAAATGCACAGGTTTATTCACTACCCACCAATATACCTTTATATTATGGACATACATTATTATATACATTGGTAGTGTTTTACCTGTTTATTCTTATAAATGCACAGGTTTATTCACTACCCACCAATATACCTTTATATTATGGACATACATTATTATATACATTGGTAGTGTTTTACCTGTTTATTCTTATAAATGCACAGGTTTATTCACTACCCACCAATATACCTTTATATTATGGACATACATTATTATATACATTGGTAGTGTTTTACCTGTTTATTCTTATAAATGCACAGGTTTATTCACTACCCACCAATATACCTTTATATTATGGACATACATTAGTATATACATTGGTAGTGTTTTACCTGTTTATTCTTATAAATGCACAGGTTTATTCACTACCCACCAATATACCTTTATATTATGGACATACATATTATATACATTGGTAGTGTTTTACCTGTTTATTCTTATAAATGCACAGGTTTATTCACTACCCACCAATATACCTTTATATTATGGACATACATTATTATATACATTGGTAGTGTTTTACCTGTTTATTCTTATAAATGCACAGGTTTATTCACTACCCACCAATATACCTTTATATTATGGACATACATTATTATATACATTGGTAGTGTTTTACCTGTTTATTCTTATAAATGCACAGGTTTATTCACTACCCACCAATATACCTTTATATTATGGACATACATTATTATATACATTGGTAGTGTTTTACCTGTTTATTCTTATAAATGCACAGGTTTATTCACTACCCACCAATATACCTTTATATTATGGACATACATTATTATATACATTGGTAGTGTTTTACCTGTTTATTCTTATAAATGCACAGGTTTATTCACTACCCACCAATATACCTTTATATTATGGACATACATTATTATACATTGGTAGTGTTTTACCTGTTTATTCTTATAAATGCACAGGTTTATTCACTACCCACCAATATACCTTTATATTATGGACATACATTATTATATACATTGGTAGTGTTTTACCTGTTTATTCTTATAAATGCACAGGTTTATTCACTACCCACCAATATACCTTTATATTATGGACATACATTATATATACATTGGTAGTGTTTTACCTGTTTATTCTTATAAATGCACAGGTTTATTCACTACCCACCAATATACCTTTATATTATGGACATACACATTTATATACATTGGTAGTGTTTTACCTGTTATTCTTATAGATGCACAGGTTTATTCACTACCCACCAATATACCTTTATATTATGGACATACATTATTATATACATTGGTAGTGTTTTACCTGTTTATTCTTATAAATGCACAGGTTTATTCACTACCCCCAATATACCTTTATATTATGGACATACATTATTATATACATTGGTAGTGTTTTACCTGTTTATTCTTATAAATGCACAGGTTTATTCACTACCCACCAATATACCTTTATATTATGGACATACATTATTATATACATTGGTAGTGTTTTACCTGTTTATTCTTATAAATGCACAGGTTTATTCACTACCCACCAATATACCTTTATATTATGGACATACATTATTATATACATTGGTAGTGTTTTACCTGTTTATTCTTATAAATGCACAGGTTATTCACTACCCACCAATATACCTTTATATTATGGACATACATTATTATATACATTGGTAGTGTTTTACCTGTTTATTCTTATAAATGCACAGGTTTATTCACTACCCACCAATATACCTTTATATTATGGACATACATTATTATATACATTGGTAGTGTTTTACCTGTTTATTCTTATAAATGCACAGGTTTATTCACTACCCACCAATATACCTTTATATTATGGACATACATTATATACATTGGTAGTGTTTTACCTGTTTATTCTTATAAATGCACAGGTTTATTCACTACCCACCAATATACCTTTATATTATGGACATACATTATTATATACATTGGTAGTGTTTTACCTGTTTATTCTTATAATGCACAGGTTTATTCAACTTTATATTGGTAGTTTATTCTTATAAATGCACAGGTTTATTCACTACCCACCAATATACCTTTATATTATGGACATACATTATTATATACATTGGTAGTGTTTTACCTGTTTATTCTTATAAATGCACAGGTTTATTCACTACCCACCAATATACCTTTATATTATGGACATACATTATTATATACATTGGTAGTGTTTTACTGTTTATTCTTATAAATGCACAGGTTTATTCACTACCCACCAATATACCTTTATATTATGGACATACATTATTATATACATTGGTAGTGTTTTACCTGTTTATTCTTATAAATGCACAGGTTTATTCACTACCCACCAATATACCTTTATATTATGGACATACATTATTATATACATTGGTAGTGTTTTACCTGTTTATTCTTATAAATGCACAGGTTTATTCACTACCCACCAATATACCTTTATATTATGGACATACATTATTATATACATTGGTAGTGTTTTACCTGTTTATTCTTATAAATGCACAGGTTTATTCACTACCCACCAATATACCTTTATATTATGGACATACATTATTATATACATTGGTAGTGTTTTACCTGTTTATTCTTATAAATGCACAGGTTTATTCACTACCCACCAATATACCTTTATATTATGGACATACATTATTATATACATTGGTAGTGTTTTACCTGTTTATTCTTATAAATGCACAGGTTTATTCACTACCCACCAATATACCTTTATATTATGGACATACATTATTATATACATTGTAGTGTTTTACCTGTTTATTATCTTATAAATGCACAGGTTTATTCACTACCCACCAATATACCTTTATATTATGGACATACATTATTATATACATTGGTAGGTTTTACCTGTTTATTCTTATAAATGCACAGGTTTATTCACTACCCACCAATATACCTTTATATTATGGACATACATTATTATATACATTGGTAGTGTTTTACCTGTTTATTCTTATAAATGCACAGGTTATTCACTACCCACCAATATACCTTTATATTATGGACATACATTATTATATACATTGGTAGTGTTTTACCTGTTTATTCTTATAAATGCACAGGTTTATTCACTACCCACCAATATACCTTTATATTATGGACATACATTATTATATACATTGGTAGTGTTTTACCTGTTTATTCTTATAAATGCACAGGTTTATTCACTACCCACCAATATACCTTTATATTATGGACATACATTATTATATACATTGGTAGTGTTTTACCTGTTTATTCTTATAAATGCACAGGTTTATTCACTACCCACCAATATACCTTTATATTATGGACATACATTATTATATACATTGGTAGTGTTTTACCTGTTTATTCTTATAAATGCACAGGTTTATTCACTACCCACCAATATACCTTTATATTATGGACATACATTATTATATACATTGGTAGTGTTTTACCTGTTTATTCTTATAAATGCACAGGTTTATTCACTACCCACCAATATACCTTTATATTATGGACATACATTATTATATACATTGGTAGTGTTTTACCTGTTTATTCTTATAAATGCACAGGTTTATTCACTACCCACCAATATACCTTTATATTATGGACATACATTATTATATACATTGGTAGTGTTTTACCTGTTTATTCTTATAAATGCACAGGTTTATTCACTACCCACCAATATACCTTTATATTATGGACATACATTATTATATACATTGGTAGTGTTTTACCTGTTTATTCTTATAAATGCACAGGTTTATTCACTACCCACCAATATACCTTTATATTATGGACATACATTATTATATACATTGGTAGTGTTTTACCTGTTTATTCTTATAAATGCACAGGTTTATTCACTACCCACCAATATACCTTTATATTATGGACATACATTATATACATTGGTAGTGTTTTACCTGTTTATTCTTATAAATGCACAGGTTTATTCACTACCCACCAATATACCTTTATATTATGGACAATTGTATTACCCTTTTTACACCCACACTGTTTACACCGTAAATAGGTCCATCCTAAGTTGAAGGAAACAGTTAGTCAACATGCATGCAAAAACATCATTGTTTTAACAAAAGGATTGCATATTACTATATGGGGAGGTGTGGTGGAGTGGTCTTGCCACTGGCCTGGTAATCCAAAGGTCCCGGGTTTAAATCCCGATGTATCAATGGGAAGATATTATTGGGATGGAATTTGTGCTGTACCTAGTATCAGTGCATTACCACAAGCCCACCGAAACGTCAATAAAATACCCTCATTGTTCCCTGATTAAATAGCAGTGTATGAATATTCCCATATTCAAAATATGCTATAGGGGTGCAATGCCTGGTGAGTTATCTGCTCAACAGGTGGCGTGGTGTGTGTGTGTAAGTGTGAGAGTCCGAGTGTAGGGGGTGAGACAGTGAAGCACGGGAACGAGATGGCTTCAGAGATGGGGTCGTTTCGGGCCATGAGTGAGCACCGTGCATGTGAAGGCAAGATGGCAGGTGCTCGTTGTACTCTACGTGCTTCACATGTCTCACTCCCTAGACTGGAACAAGACCTCACGGGCTTCACTGTTCATTGTAATGCGGTGAATGTTAAGGCTCTCAGCCTATGCCCGAGAGGAAGTAAGTTGGAATATAGAAAAAAAAAAAAAAAAAAAAAAAAAAATGTGTGTGAGAGAGAGAGAGAGAGAGAGAGAG
>CM064577.1:51257053-51347053 GCA_032716605.1 Paralithodes platypus | reverse complement strand
CACACGTCGCTGGTACTCAAACCTTACAAGTTTTTACAGAAATGTTTGTTAAACCTTGATGAATACCTATCGTTAGCAAAGGAAGTTAACCATATCTTATTACATCAATACATAGTATCAGATTTGAAATCTAATGATATAAATGCTATCAAGTGAACCATTATGTTTGTACAACACCATGAACCTAGAATGAGGTAATGTATAAGGTTACTGTTATCTCTATTGTATATAATTATGTAAACACTTAATTGTGTAGCTATTTATCAAATATAGAATTGAGTCTGAGTCTATCTATCTCTCTCTCTCTCTATCTCTCTCTCGCTCTGTGATTCTGTATAACTGTTTGATTGTGTTTGTAATTGTGTGTGTGTGGCCTCTCTCTCTCTCTCTCTCTCTCTCCTTGTAACATAGTACAGGAAGTCTCTGCATTATACACCACAGAGAGAGAGAGAGAGAGAGAGAGAGAGAGAGAGAGAGAGAGAGAGAGAGAGAGAGAGAGAGAAGGCCTCTTTGTTTGTGGGGGTGTTCACTTATAACACTCCTACAGAGAGAGAGAGAGAGTATAAGTGTGTGAGTGAGAATGAAACAGTGTATGAGTGAAAGAGAGAGTGTGTGTGTGTGTGTGAGTGTTACAAGGAATCGTTAGTATCTCGGAGACCTTGCAGTCCATTCCGAGGAGACACTCAAAGTGGAAGGAGAGAGATTGTTTTAGTGCGCTACACTCATTAAAGAGTGTGCAAAATACTATCTACTCTCTTCTTGAACTGCTCTACTGAAGAACTATTTACAACTTCGGAGGAAGTTTGTTCCAGGTAGAACAGATCTTGTGAACAAAAATTATACTAAAAACTTCAATGAGGTGACCTAGTAGTGTGCGTGTTTCCAATGAAAAGAGATCAAGAGCTATCATATCGGTTTTCATAGCTCAGTCTTCTAATTAATAGAAAAAGCATTGTAGCCCTAGTTTTTACTCTTTCCAGTCGCTCTATTACTTTCCTGAGTGCTGAGGCCGTATCAGAGAGTTGTAAAGTGAGAGGACTATTTCCTAATTTCTATACTTAAATTGACTCTTAATATAATCCAATAATTTCTGAGCTTTCTTCTCTACTTCAATGCACTGCTTGGAAAACGTTAGGTCACTGCTAATCAGAACACCAAATTCCTTTACCAAGTCAGTCACTTCCAGAGGCATTCCCAATAGTGAATAGCCTGAATTGAGGTTTGCTTGGCCGATATGCATCACCTTGCACTTTTCCCAGTTTAGAGGCATCTGCCATGTCTCCGACCATTCATCCAGTCTACATACACATACATACATAACATTTTAAGCCTTCTTGTTTAAGAGGAGATTGGCTGGTTTTTCTGGGCCCGCTTCTCCCTCGTGTTTAATCCCATTGTTTTTTAGAAGTTGTTGTTGTTGTTGTTGTTGTTGTTGTTCCCCAAGCTGCCTGGCCGAACAGCCCCAAGGCCCCGAGCAATTCCAAGTCCATAACCGAGCGCCCCCACTGAACCCTCCCTGCCGACCACAATAAAGCCTTGGTGACCGAAGCCACTCCATGGCGGGGAGCTGAGGAGGGTGCGGAAACGCCCGGGAAACCAAAGCCCCACCCAGGGCCCTGTGCCCCTCAGCAATTATGAAGAGAGAGTTGAGGGGCAAGGGAAAAATGTGACGCTTTGGCTTCCAATCTTGGTTGATTGGGAGATCAATCCACGGAAGAGACGCCGTCACTTGAGATCTAGAAAATATATTAGTTAAAGGAACAGTCAGAGTAAGCTATGGGTATGGCAGAGATCGCTCAGCTCTCACTCTGATAGACCAGCCCATCACCACATGACTAGAACCCAATCCTCTCAGCATCAGCTTGGAAAGGCCCTAGAAAGCCGCCTTTGGCGGGGGGGGGGGGATAGCTCCCCTATTTCAACCCCTGTCGGGGTTGGGCACCCGCCCGGTTTTTAGAAGTTAAGAGATTCGGTTCATTAGTTTGGCCATTTTATCACTTTCCTCCCCATTTCTTTCTCGTATTCTCGTATATGACTTTTCGTTCCATTTAGACGTCGATTTTTTTTTTTTTTGGCGAGCGATGGTGAGCCTGTATTTTTAAGAGTAACCAACATGTTTCTACCGAAAAATTTACAAATTTATCTGGAAGGGGGTTCTAGGGGGAATTCTTTACAGCTTTATGGAGGTTTAGGGAGGAAACTAGAAACATAATAAATATATGAACAAATCAACCAACAAGTGAACCCTCCCCCCCTTAACCCCTTCTGTACCGGCGATGTGTTTTTATTTCTATTCTAGCTTTATTTAGACGGTTTTGCGCAGTTTAAGAAGCATCTGTGGTAGTAAAAAGGGTTAAGTGAGTTAGTTCTTAGCCTATTAATTGTTGGAGTTCTTTCTGAAACTGAATAATATCATCTCCTAGCACCGACCATACAATGAAAACTACCGAACGGGAATGTATGAGAATTGTATTTTTTTTTTTTTTTTTTTTTAAGACAATGAACGGAGGAAGGAAAAACACAGGTAAAACAAAAAGGTCCATGTGCCTAAAGGCATCCTCCATTCATAAAATGTTTGTAACAACTGGATTTAAACATTTGTAGATTGTAAGTTTGTGGAAAGCAATTCGAGGGAAGTGAATTCCAAAGAGTAGTAGCTCTGGGGATAAATGAATTCTGATAAGCAGAAGTTCTGCATTGTGGAGGAGAAAGTGTAAATTCATGGGCGCTCTCAGCTGCCCTAGTTCTACGGGGAAAGATGTGGAGAGGCGGCACAATTGAAGCAAGTTCCTCGGAACAATTGCTGTGAAAATATCTGTAGAATAATGCAAGGGATGCAACGTTTCTTCGTATGGATAATGTAGGAAGGTCCTGTGTGATTGCAGGGTTATTGATTAATCTAATAGCTTTATTTTGAATTTTGTCCAACTGCCTCAATGCAACCACTCCACTTCCACCCCACAGAGGTGAACAGTAATCCATCTGAGAACGCACATGACTTTTATATATCACGGCCAACTGCTCGTCAGTGAAGAATTCTCGAACTCTGTACAGGAGTCCCAGTTTTTTAGAGGCATTCTTATCAATGCTTCTAACATAATGTGTCCAGCTCAAGTTAGTAGTTAACCCTTCTTTAGCGGCCTGTGCGGTTTATTTATATGTACCGCCCAGCGGGGTGTTTTTAGCCAAAATAGGGCTGTTTACGTGATCATTTTCATGCCTAAATAAGACCCAGAACGTAAAACAAGTATCTATCCCTGAAAGGGCATGAACAGAGCTTTCGAATGACACCATAACGATCCTTGTATGATGGATAGTTTTCTTGCAATAACCGTGCAACGCGAGTGCAAAAAGCATGTAATTCGGTACTTTCCCCATTCAATTCAGTATGTAGCGAGTGAGAGAGGGAGGAGGGAGCTGAGATTCGTGTCAGTAGGTTCGCCGCGGTGGTCTGGAGCAGTCATACGCTCGCTAGTCTCCTGCCACCACTTGTCTCTCTCTCTCAGCAACATTACGTGCTGAAATTGCCACTCAACCTATGTCGAGCGCCGCCACATAGTCCAGCTTTATTAAATACGACTGATGTGGTGAGCCGCTTTTTAAGGGTTAATGTTACACCGAGAATGTCAATACTAGGGGAAGTGGGAATATTTACATCATTAAAAAATATATGGGAGTCAGTGAGATTCTGTCGGGTAGAAAATTGAATGTACTTGGTTTTCTGTGCATTAAAGGAAACTAGATTCTTTTGTCCCCATCCATTAATTCTAGAAAGGTCCTGGTTCAGAGAAATTGCAGTGTTTTTTTTTAATTTATAAGATCGGGTTGGGTGAAAGAATTGGTAAATGTGAAGGAACTGTGGAGTGTTGAGTCATCTGCGTAGGAATGTATTGGATTATGAGTGGTAGATATGAGATCATTGATATGAATGAGGAACAGAATTGGGGCCAAAACTGATCCCTGGGGAACACCAGCATTTATTGAGTGAAATTGAGAATAAAGGCCATCTACCATTACACGTATTTTTCTGTTATGAAGATAAGAAGAAATTAGTGGAACTAATGATGCAAGGCCGTAGTGTGACATCTTCGACAATAAGGATTGATGCCAGACTCTATCAAATGCCTTTGATATATCCAGTGCTATTGTATGTGTTTCACCATGTTGGTCTGTAGCTTGGTTGATTTGATGTGTAAGAAGGCAAAGCATGTCTGCAGTTGATCGACATCGTCTAAAACCATATTGCCTATCACTGATTAATTTATTATTCTCAAGATGCTTAATTATGTGATTATTTAATATAATTTCAAAGACTTTACCAAGAGTGGAAGTTATAGCTATTGGTCTGTAGTTTGATGGATCTGAAGAGGCACCTTTTTTAGGAACTGGATGGATGTTTGCTTCTTTCCAGGGTACTGGGAAGCATGAGGTATGAGTACACAGACGGAAATATTTTATATATGTTTTATAATGATGTTTAATGGCGTACGGTTGGGCAAATAAGTCATGTCTCCGCTGTCATTATGTTTTGCTCGCTGTGTGCTGTATTAATGTCTGTCAGATGTTGAATAGGGTGTGTAAAGATAGGAACATATGTGTATATCTCACTCTTAACGATGAATTAATGCTTAGCTAGTGCTGATGCCAATTATTGATCGAAATATACTTGGTGCCGAGACATCACTTATTTGGGCAACTGTATAATGATGCATAATTATGAGAATTTATATAATTACTATCATCATCACCATCACTATTAGGCCAAGATGATAGTGATGATGACGACAATGATGACCTAATGATCTTGACCTAATAGTTCACAAACAACTACTATAAGATCCAAAGCCCTAAATAGCTTCTTAGCTTTGAACTAGTTGGAAGTCATAAGAACGGTGTACTCTCTATAAGATCCCAAGCCCTAAATAGCTTCTTTGTTTTGAACTAGTTGGAAGTCATAAGAACGGTGTACTCTCTATAAGATCCCAAGCCCTAAATAGCTTCTTTGTTTGGAACTAGTTGGAAGTCATAAGAACGGTGTACTCTCTATAAGATCCCAAGCCCTACATAGCTTCTTTGTTTTGAACTAGTTGGAAGTCATAAGAACGGTGTACTCTCTATAAGATCCCAAGCCCTAAATAGCTTCTTTGTTTTGAACTAGTTGGAAGTCATAAGAACGGTGTACTCTCTATAAGATCCCAAGCCCTAAATAGCTTCTTTGTTTTGAACTAGTTGGAAGTCATAAGAAAGGTGTACTCTCTATAAGATCCCAAACCCTAAATAGCTTCTTTGTTTTGAACTAGTTGGAAGTCATAAGAACGGTGTACTCTCTATAAGATCCCAAGCCCTAAATAGCTTCTTTGTTTGGAACTAGTTGGAAGTCATAAGAACGGTGTACTCTCTATAAGATCCCAAGCCCTAAATAGCTTCTTTGTTTTGAACTAGTTGGAAGTCATAAGAACGGTGTACTCTCTATAAGATCCCAAGCCCTAAATAGCTTCTTTGTTTTGAACTAGGTGGAAGTCATAAGAACGGTGTACTCTCTATAAGATCCCAAGCCCTAAATAGCTTCTTTGTTTGGAACTAGTTGGAAGTCATAAGAACGGTGTACTCTCTATAAGATCCCAAGCCCTAAATAGCTTCTTTGTTTGGAACTAGTTGGAAGTCATAAGAACGGTGTACTCTCTATAAGATCCCAAGCCCTAAATAGCTTCTTTGTTTTGAACTAGTTGGAAGTCATAAGAACGGTGTACTCTCTATAAGATCCCAAGCCCTAAATAGCTTCTTTGTTTGGAACTAGTTGGAAGTCATAAGAACGGTGTACTCTCTATAAGATCCCAAGCCCTAAATAGCTTCTTTGTTTTGAACTAGTTGGAAGTCATAAGAACGGTGTACTCTCTATAAGATCCCAAACCCTAAATAGCTTCTTTGTTTGGAACTAGTTGGAAGTCATAAGAACGGTGTACTCTCTATAAGATCCCAAGCCCTAAATAGCTTCTTTGTTTTGAACTAGTTGGAAGTCATAAGAACGGTGTACTCTCTATAAGATCCCAAGCCCTAAATAGCTTCTTTGTTTGGAACTAGTTGGAAGTCATAAGAACGGTGTACTCTCTATAAGATCCCAAGCCCTAAATAGCTTCTTTGTTTGGAACTAGTTGGAAGTCATAAGAACGGTGTACTCTCTATAAGATCCCAAGCCCTAAATAGCTTCTTTGTTTGGAACTAGTTGGAAGTCATAAGAACGGTGTACTCTCTATAAGATCCCAAGCCCTAAATAGCTTCTTTGTTTGGAACTAGTTGGAAGTCATAAGAACGGTGTACTCTCTATAAGATCCCAAGCCCTAAATAGCTTCTTTGTTTGGAACTAGTTGGAAGTCATAAGAACGGTGTACTCTCTATAAGATCCCAAGCCCTAAATAGCTTCTTTGTTTGGAACTAGTTGGAAGTCATAAGAACGGTGTACTCTCTATAAGATCCCAAGCCCTAAATAGCTTCTTTGTTTGGAACTAGTTGGAAGTCATAAGAACGGTGTACTCTCTATAAGATCCCAAGCCCTAAATAGCTTCTTTGTTTGGAACTAGTTGGAAGTCATAAGAACGGTGTACTCTCTATAAGATCCCAAGCCCTAAATAGCTTCTTTGTTTGGAACTAGTTGGAAGTCATAAGAACGGTTGTAGTCTCTATAAGATCCCAAGCCCTAAATAGCTTCTTTGTTTGGAACTAGTTGGAAGTCATAAGAACGGTGTACTCTATAAGATCCAGTACTCTAGTTAGTTAATGATGTATTTGGATGGATCCCCTTCTCCCTCATGTTTAGCCCCATTAGTTTTCAGATTTGATGACGTTCGGCCCATTAGTTTGGCGATATGAAGACCGTTCGTTCCATTAATTAGTAAATTTTAAGACCGTTCGTTCCATTTATTTGTCAATTTTAAGACTTTTCGTCTCATTTAGGTGTCGATTTTTTCTGGCAAGCGATAGCGAGCCCTGTCCCTGCCGGGAAATAGATAGATAAATAGATAGACAGATGAAGAAAGGAAATTAATGATAGTTAGATAGATAGATGGACATATAACTAAATAGATAGATATATAGATAGCTAGATAGATAGATAAACAGACAGACAGCCAGACATACAGATAGATAGATATATAGATAGATATATAGATAGACAGCCAGACATAGATAGACAGATATATATATATATATATAGATATATAGATAGCTAGATAGATAGATAAACAGACAGACAGCCAGACATACAGACAGATAGATATATAGATAGATATATAGATAGATAGCCAGACATATAGATAGACAGATATATATAGATAGATATATAGATATCTAGATAGATAGACAGACAGACAGCCAGACATACAGCTAGATAGATATATAGATAGATATATAGATAGACAGCCAGACATATAGATAGACAGATATATATATAGATAGATATATAGATAGATAGAAAGGATTTAGAGATAGACTGCCCATCCGTCTGTTTCCGTCCATCGTTCGTCTAACTAGCAGACGGATTGATGGACTGCTTGTTTACAAATCCTCCATACCAAAGGGCGAGGAGGAGGAGGAGAAGGAGGAGGAGGAGAAGAAGAGAAGGAGGAGGAGGAGGAAGAGGAGGAGGAGGAGGAGGAGAAGAGAAGGAGGAGGAGGAAGAGGAGGAGGAGAAGGAGGAAGAGGAGAATACAAAGGAATACAAAGGAGAACAAACTGCAACAGACCTATTGGTCCTTACGGGGCAGTTTGGATATCTAAAACTACTAATCTACTGACTACGAGGTAGAGAAAAGGATAGCAAAGAAGAAGGCTCCTCCCCACCCACCACTCCCTCCAGCTAATGCTGGCATGGAAACAGATAGGAAAAATACCATGTAGTATTGAAAAACTGACACGGAAATTCGGACAGGACAGGGAGAAAAAGAAGTTGATTTGTAATCTAAGCTAACTCTATTTACTACAATTCTGAAAGGGAACAGATGTATGAAAATCAATATTTATTGCGGTATGCGTTGACATTTCATTGCCCGTTATTCTGAAAGAAACTGTGTTAATCGGGGGTTATTTGCCATGTGTTTATCCAGATGGTTCTTAAATGTTTCGACAGTATTACAGTTTACAATGTTCGAGGGTAGTCTGTTCCAGTTATTCACAACGCGGTTGAAGAAGAAATGCTTCGCCTCGTGAGAATGAAAACGCTTGCCTATAATCTTATAACCATTGTTTCTCGTGTTTGCTTGATTCATCGTAAATAATTCGCTTACATTTAGGTTGCTGAATCCCTTGAAGATTTTGAACACCTCTATTAGGTCACCTCTCATTCTGCGCTTTGTTAAGCTAAACAAATTTAGTTCTTTTAAGCGCTCTTCGTACGGTTTATTACGCAATCTGGGTATCATTTTAGTGACTCTGCGTTGCACCCTTTCAAGTTTATTTATGTCCTTTCGGTAGTAGGGTGACCAGAATTGCACGCAGTATTCGAGATGGGGACGCACCAATGAGTTGAATAGAGTAAGTAGGATTTGTTCTGATTTGAATTTGAATGTTCTGCCGATGAAACCCACCAATTTATTAGCAGTTTTTATTACCTCTGTACACTGTTTACTCGGCTTCAGGTAGGTCACTTGATATTATAACTCCCAGATCCTTTTTATTATTTGTATTTGATAGTTGAATGTTGTTCATTGAGTAATCTTTTTTAGCGTTGTTACTACCGATGTGTAATACTTTTCATTTTTTTATGTTGAATTTCATTTGCCATTTTTCTGACCAGTTTTCTAAAGTGTCTAGGTCACCTTGTAGTTTTTGCCAATGTACTGTTGAGGTTACTTTATTAGTAATTTTTGTATCGTCAGCAAATTTCGAAATTTTTCATTCTATTCCTTCGTCTAAGTCGTTTATGTAAATTATAAAAAGAATAGGACCTAATACCGAACCCTGGGGAACGCCACTATTTACTTTGCACCAATCTGATTCTTCACCATTTATTACAACTCGTTGATTACGGTCTGAGAGCCAATTTTCGAGCCATTTCAGAGTTTTTCCTGTTAAGCCATGAGCTTTTATTTTGTCAATTAGTCTCTTGTGGGGTACGGTATCGAAAGCTTTCTGAAAATCGAGATATATTATATCAACTGCTCTATCCTTATCATATGATTTGTAAACATCATTGAAGAAATCGAGCAAGTTTGTTAAGCATGAACGTTTATTTCTAAAACCGTGCTGAGAATCTTTTATTAAATTATTTTCTTCCAAATGTTTTACTATTTTGTCACTTATAATGGTTTCCATTAATTTGCCCGTTACCGATGCTAAGATAATTGGTCGATAATTGCCGGGAGAGGACTTATTCCTTTTTGTATATGGGCATCACGTTAGCTAGTTTACATTCGTTTGGAACTATCCCAACATTCAATGATTTGTTGAACAGATTTGCGAGTGGGTTTAATAATTCGTGTTTTGCTTCTTTTAGGATCCTTGGGGATATTTTATCAGGGCCTGGGGTTTTATCAACTTTCAAATTGTTGATTGCGAACAGGATATCGTCTTCATAAATCGAAAAGTTTTCGAGCTCAGTGCCATTTGATTGATTCGTAGGGGTAGGTCGGCTACCGGTAATATCTTCCTACGTGAAGACTGATGCAAAATAGTTATTTAATATATTCGCCATTTGTACTTTGTTATCTGTATGATCTCCATTTTCCGCAACAAGTGGGCCTATTGTTGAAGTTACCGTTTTTCTGTTTCTTATATAGCTGTAAAATTCTTTCGGATTGGACTTGCTGGAGCTGGCAATACGAAGTTTCAGATTCTACTTACTTCGTTTGACGAGATTTTTGGTTGTTCGACGCAGTCTATCGTGTTCTAATTTATCGCTATTATTCTGAGTTGCCTTATATTTTTGGTATGCCTGCTTTTTTACTAAGAGGATGTTTTTTATTTCATTATTCCACCATTTTGGCTTATATTTGCCTGCTGGGCGCCGCTTTCGTAGAAGGATGCTTGTATCTATTGCTTTGTTTAGGTTATTAGATAATATGTTCCATAATCGATTTACATCATGAGTTTCGGTCATTTCACTCCAGTCAGTATTGGCAAGATGCCTTCTAAGTTTGTTAAAGTCGGCCCTTCGATAATCTGGTACTTTTTCCGTGCTCTCGTTTTCTTTGTCATTATTTACTTTAATGTTAAAGGACACTATCCTATGGTCACTAGAGCTAAATTCCGGTCCGATTTTAACGCTATTTACCAGTCTTTCATTTGTCGTTAGAATAATATCCAGAATGTTATTTCCCCTACGTGTTGATAAAGGGCACTTTCCTGAAGATTAGCATATAGATCATGTCCCGCGTGAACATTTAGTGGTTCGCCCCGTGTTGTGACTGGCAGATTGAAATCGCCAAATATTACTGCTTCTTCCTGACAACTTATTTCTGCTATTTGATCATAGAGTTTCTCGTCAGTATCGGGTGATTGTGCAGGAGGTCGATAAATGAGGCCAATTATTATCTTGCTTGCTTGATTATTTATTTGAACGTAACTAGTATTAATATTATTTATGGCAGGGTTGGTTACCTCGATTGGGTGAAGATTACTTTTAACATAATTATTATAGCAGAACCCCACCTCCCATGCTATGGGATCTTTCGCAGCTGAAGGGTGTATAACCTGGTAATGCGTATTCCGCCAAAAAATTACGCTTTTCCGTGCTGATCCAAGATTCTGAAACACCGATTATATCACATTCCTCCATACATGCAAGTGCTTCCAGGTCTTCAAATTTATTGCGTAAGCTGCGTGCATTAACGTAGCAGGCCGTGATATTATTTTGGATAGCGTTTACATTTGATATGGGGTAGTTTATGTCGCTGCTACTGCCCCTGCTCGGTTGTCGTTTTTTGATCTGAAAGTGCAGACTGCATCATGTAGGAGTCTGCCTAGGCGTTCTCCTCCGACTGAATTCAAATGGCAGCCATCATTCTGAAAGAGAATGTGTTGATTGTAGAAATGGTCCCAGAGATTGAGATATTCAACATCTTCCTGTGAGCAGAGGGATTTAAGTCTGTTATTAGTACTGAACGCCTTATCGTAGAAACCGGTCTCTGCATCGATCTTGGGAAGAATGCCTGAAATGATTATGTTACATGACTTACTCTTGTAACGCTGGATTGCCTTACGGTATTTTTCCATTAGTTCCTCTGATCTGGTGCGCATTACATCGTTCGACCCTGCGTGAATAACGAACAGGGTGTTCTCGTCAGCGTTGATGGTGACATCGTCGAAGGCTGCTGTGATGTCGTCCAAACCTGCACCCGGTATGCAAAGGAGGAAGAGGAGGTAGTCCAGTAAATCTAGCAATCATTTAACTGGACCTAGAACAAATTGTAATAGAAGGTTTTTTGGCTTTAACTTGTTTATTAGGTCCCTCTGATGAACATATAAAAAGTCTCCAACTTTTGGACACCGGGAAAGTGGTTAATTTGCATAAATTCAAGATGGCCGCCGTCCAAAGCTTCAATTTACAGATAACTTTTTTCTGGTTGCTCCTAGACCCTATAAATGTATTACAAACAACGTTTTTTGGCTTTAACTTGTTTATTAGGTCCCTCTGATGAACATATAAAAAGTCTCCAACTTTTGGACACCTGGAAAGTGGTTAATTTACAGCCGAAAAACCTTACAGACAGGCTGAACTGTCTCTTTCACAAGGGGTGACACAGGCACTTTGTGCTTGTATGGGTTTTTTGACCTGTTGTCCCTCTTTTTTATACAAAAAAAAAAAAAAAAAACATGACGTAGTATGACGTCATTCAGAGCCAATTATGTAATTCATGATAGGAGTTCGTATTCACTTGGATCATCGGTGCTTGCATCAAAGTTGCTATTTTGACAGAGTCCTTTACATTGACCACATGCACTGGAACATTCAAGCTCATTCCGTTTGCAACTACAGCGTTGAGTGTCACAGTTGCCCTTACACTGACATCTGACCAATTTCAGTAGTGAATCAGGAGCCACTGGCGAATCCATCGTCTTCGGTTCAAGCTGTCCCTTCCGCAGACACCAGCCCCATTTCTCGGGGTCCACACAGTTCCCCATCCATTCCTGGACCTGACAATAAACTCGGAACGAGTGGTATTTGGCTGCATCGGTTGTTGGGGGAAGGCTGTGAACTTCAACGGTAGTTGAACTTTTTGCCACCTTGTTGCAAAACTTTGTCTTTCGCAGTCCGTCAAGGGTGTCATTTCCTTTTCCCCCGTACAAATAAACCAAGGCCTTTTCACCAGCTGATGATATCGCGTCTTTACTTCCACTTTGGCAACAGAATGCTTCTATACATTTAAAGAAACCGTTGTCTTCCCTCACTTTCCTCAAGGCAGCCCCTTTACCAATACCATACAGTCGTGAGGTTGTGTCACATCCACAGAGTGCATGGACAACTGGCAGGACACGACAGATGCTTTCACCGAGAGCTTCTGCTACTGAGTTAATATGCCAACATTTCCCACCTTCCTTGCTCGACTTGAAGTACAAATCATTCATCCCTCGTTCCGCATAATGACACAACAGCACCAACAAGTCTGTGTCCTCACCTATCACATATGTCACGGTTTCCCTTGCATGCTCAATTCCCTTCTTCGCAATCATGACATCTGCATCTGCTGGCGCATTGACACAGTCAATTCCATTTGCCTTGAATGTTTCACACAATAAGTCAATGAAGTTTTGCTTATTGTCCGAGTTTGACAAGAAGTTTTCCTTTTTTGACCGAAGGGGCATGGTTGGAGTGAACATCACCTTTTGACCAAAGACTCCTTTTGATCGTCGATTGTGTGTCATGTCCTTGGTAGTAGGTCCTGATTTATAACCGTCGAATACAACCACCGGGTTGAGAAAGTTTTTGGAAACATGCTTCATGTACATGCTTGCAATGTCCTCAAATGTGTCACCCTTCTTCCATGGAATCCTTTGCAATAAGGAACCACCATCCAGAACATGGGTCACAGTCCTTTCTTCCTCAAATGATTCCAATGACGACTTGGGAACAACAGCAGCTATCTCATCTCCTAGCTGTGGTTTATTGGCTTCCCTGAGCCTCCCCCACTTATCGAACAGAGCAGTAGGGTAGCTAGACAACTCATACGCAAAGACCTCTTCAACACCTAAGTCCCTGTTATTAGCAAAGATGAGGAGAAACTCTGGAAAAGGAGCTGTGGGTCGATTGGTACTTTTTCAGCACTGATTGTAACCTTTGCACCCAACGACTCAACTTGATCTTTCTTCCTAAATGAAAAGTCAAAAGCATTGCTACCTTCCATCTTCTGCACAATGTTCATACCAACCTCATACAGTAAATGAGGATTGGCCGAGGCTGGTCCTGTCACACCGTTGGCAATATTCCTGAGTTCATTTGATTCTTGAAATGGATCATAATCCTTGAAGAATGCGAGAACCTTCTCTGTGTCCTTCCTATCTCGTTCACGCCTTGCTTCAGTCATTTCTTTGTGCTGCTCAGAGGTGTGGAAATGCTTCCCTGTCAGTTCTTGCATAACTTCACTCACCTCAGCGCAGGCTGGCATAGCAAGTAACCAGCGCAGGCGTTGCGTTTCCTCCATGCCCCTACCACGTGTCAATCCACCATTCGTTTTCAAAGAGCGCATCAAAACCTGCTCTATAACCAAGTCGCTTGGCAGTCCTGCCCACAGCCGATCACTTCGGCGGATCACAAATAGACCGGAGTTCAATTGACAGAACATGTCTGGGTTGAGCTGCTCAAGTTCAATCATGTCTTGAATGTACACATGGGCTGACTTGGCATAATTGTTATGACCACACGCTGCAAAGTACGGCAACATCTCCTGGAGTGTTCCGAGGTACAGTAGGAAATCGCCCATTCTCAGTGCCCTCAGGAAGTGACGCAGCAGGTCAATCATGTCCATGTATTGAATCCATAGCTTTCCCATCTTATGCTCTGCTAAGGAGCTCTTCTCAGCTTTAAGTTTTTCAGAAATTCTGTTGAAAACGTCTTTACTGCAGACTTCATCCGGTGAAACGTCTTCACGCAACAGCTTATCCAAAAGATCTGCAGCCTCCTGGAAGTCCTTGCATGAAACAAGAAACAAGATGATGGGATTAGTATAGGCCTAGGCAAAATGTAATAGACAATGTGCAGTAAAGGTAGGGCTTGACCTAGAACAAATTGCAATAGAAGGTTTTTTGGCTGTAAGGTTTTTTGGCTGTAAATTAACCACTTTCCAGGTGTCCAAAAGTTGGAGACTTTTTATATGTTCATCAGAGGGACCTAATAAACAAGTTAAAGCCAAAAAACGTTGTTTGTAATACATTTATAGGGTCTAGGAGCAACCAGAAAAAAGTTATCTGTAAATTGAAGCTTTGGACGGCGGCCATCTTGAATTTATGCAAATTAACCACTTTCCCGGTGTCCAAAAGTTGGAGACTTTTTATATGTTCATCAGAGGGACCTAATAAACAAGTTAAAGCCAAAAAACCTTCTATTACAATTTGTTCTAAGTCCAGCCCTACTTTGACTGGTCTAAGGAGGAGGAGGAGGAGGAGGAGGAGGAGGAGGGGGAGAAGGAGGAGGAGGAGGAGAAGGAATTAACCTCTGAAGTGCGCATGGGGGTAATTGGAAACGTCCCCCTGTGCTGACGTATTTGAGGTGTTTCCGTCACTAAAATATTCATTGTGCCATTAATAGCATTAATACTTATCCATATGCGCCTATTATGGGTTGATTATAAAGGTATTAACCTGAAACAACAATAAAACGAGTGAAAACAGCGTTTGGATGGTCAAAATCGGAGATATAGCCCGCGAGTTGTATAATGTATGGGTGAGGCAATCTGCTTTCCCGCCAATTTCCCCCAAGGCCACTGAGACACAGTCGATCGATACTCTCTCTCTCTCTTGCACTCGCTTGCTATCAGTGATGACCACACCCTCCAATCGGATTTCTAATGTTAGCACGAAAATATACCTCAGAATAAGGGAATAACAGGGAAAATAGGTGATAACTGAAGGAGAGGAGGAAAGTGGGGAAGGAGGGGAGGTAGAGGACTGAGATTTTGCATGGCCCAGGGGCCAAAAAAAAAAAAAAAAATCAAAAGTTGATTTTTTTTTTCTCTGACTCTTAAGAGTCTCCCCGCAGTGCGCCGGGGGAACTCTTAAGAGTCTCCCCGCAGCTCCCGGGTTAACCCGGTGCAAGATCTAAATTGATCCCTGAGGAGAAATAAACGACAGAGAGAGAGAGTGTGAGAGAGAGTGACAGTGAGTGTGTGTGTGATTGAAAGAGTATGTGGGAGTGAGTGAGAGTGAGAAACAAATAGTTAGATCAAATGAGAGAGAGAGAGAGAGCAAGAGAGATGGTTATGATAGTAGTGAAATGCATCCCTTAACTTATAGTTTCTCATAGTGATGTACACCCTATGTGGTTGTTTTGTGTTCTTTTATTTTTAAAAATCTGATTTAATTAAGCGTTATTTCCACAGCAATTTTCATAAGTTAAAGTAGAGGATGTCAAAAGAATGGAACGTAATGAGATGAGAATGGTGAGATGGATGTGGGGCCAGGCTGCAGGATAGAATAAGAAACGATAAGCTGAAGAGACGTTTAGGTGTAAAGAGTATTAGCGAGGAGATGCATACAAGTAGACTGGGATGGTATGGGCATGTGGAAAGAATGGATGAACAAAATTGGATGAAAAGATGCAGGTCTGTGATTGTGGAGGGAGCTGCACCAAGGGGTGGACCGAGGAAGACCTGGGATCGGACTATACGTGCCGATCTCAAATCTAAAACCTTGACAAGTGAAGCAGCCCTTAACAGGGTTGACTGGAACGCCGCCATTAGGAAAATATTGTATACTCAAACTGCACGTATGTGTGGAGTACCGGCACTCAGTCTTAAAATTTTATGTATGTCGTCCCAGTTTTGGTTTATTTTGAAAGTTTTGCATTATTATAACATCTGCTTACTTTTTGTCTGTACAGTATGTATTAATGATATATCTTTTTCTATTGTTATTGTTTTTTTTTCTAATGTATTCTTGTTATAAGAGTACTCTTTATTTATATCTTGTTGCTGCCTCATATTATACAATTATAATTTTATGTATCTTCACTTTTGATAGTATCAATTGCTTGCCTTTGTGATATCCTTAATATATTTGTATGATAAATTTAGGTTATTGGTAGGGTCGTAATTGGTAGGGGTCAAGTGTCTATGCTATGCTGGAAGGTACCAACCCGATAGCACTATTGTTAGTCTATCTATTGCCTGACGCCGTGATCCCCGAAGGGGAGGCCACGAACGAACCGCTACCATGCACCTCTGTCCCCTGTCAATCGACGCCCATCCTCCCAACCAGCACCGCCTTCATCCATATACTTCTTTACTCCATCCATATACTTCTTCACTCCATCCTTCCACCTCTTTCGGTTTACCTCTCCCTCTCTGTCCTTCCACCTCGCTTTCGTACACCCTCTTAGTCATTCTCTCGCTTCCCATACGTTCCATATGGCCGAACCATCTCAAGGTGTTCCTTTTCACACTTTCCGGCACATCTACCTCCACACCACACCTCCTTCTTACTTCCTCATTCGTCTGTCTATCCCTCCATGTAATTCCGTACGCACTTCTCAACTAACTCATTTCCACCCCTCTCAGTCTTGGTCCGAGTCTCTCCACCAACGCCCATGCTTCGCTTCCGTAGGTCAGTGTCGGGATTACCACACTGTCATGCAAGGACTTCTTCACTTCCATACTGACCACCCTATTTCTTGTTACTGCTTTCAACGTTCCTACAACCCTCTTCCCCTGTTGCACCCTCACCCGCACTTCTTCATCCATAGTCTGGAGGAAATTAATAGAAATAAGGAAGCTAGGCCTAACGATGTAAATAGTCAATGGAACTTTCTTAAGCATAGCCTTATCGCTGCCACTGACAAAGTCTGTGGGAAAACAAAGGGTCACCCAAGGAATAAGACCTCCTGGTGGTGGAACGATGATGTTGAACATGCTGTGAAAGAGAAAAAGAGATGCTTAAAAGTATGGAAGAAGGGAGGCAGCAAGGAGGAATACCAGGCAGCTAAACGAACTGCCAAAAGAGTTATTTACAATGCTAAAATAGGCATTATGGACCTGGTCCTCGAACAAGTGTATAACACTGACAATCCCAATGGGATCTTCAACCTAGCTAGGCGAGTTAAAAATGACAGTAGGGACATTATAGGTGAACAGTGTGTTAGAAACGTGTGACGTTAACCACTCCGTTAGAACCGCATGGCTTGTCCTACAGTGACTCGCTAGGATCGCCAGGGCAGTGGATGGGGCTACAGTTTGTGTATTAGAGTGTGCTTTCTTTCATATGGAAGCTTGTGTCATGGGCAGTCCAGAAAGGCTCTTTGTTTTCACCCATGTCAAGGCTTTATATATTTAATTGTAAAGTATATGTTTTATCATTAACTAGTAATGATGGGATCTGGGAGAGAGAGAGAGAGTAGAACAGAGTGAGAGGGAGCGCGCAGTGTTTTTGTCCCGCTCGATGACGTCACGGCTGGCTGCCTCACAGGGGTTGTTGGAGAGAGGTCCTTACCATGCTGCAAGCTCTTGCTAGTGGCTAGAGGACTTGTAACCGCTTTTTTCCCACGCACCTCGAGCTAGTGTGAGTATATATACAGTTCCTCGCCACTCTCTCCCTCAGATCTGGTTTCTAGAACGCACCCATCTTTTTCCCTTGCTACCTGTACCCCGCTCGCACCTGAGAATCTTTTCCTCTGCCTACCTCTCCCTTTTTTCATATCTTTCACCACCTTTTATTAATATTATATCCCCTCTGGTTAACTCTGCAAAATCAGCTTCATGCTGGCCAGTTGTATTGTGCGTTAAGGTCTGATATAACCTATGTATGTTTAGTTGTTAAGATAAGTGGATCACGAAGCATTGGTTGGCTTTCATAGTACCGCTTCCTTTAATTATTAGTGTTCTGCTGGATTAGATAATGCTAGACTAGGGGTCGGATATTATAAGGTATTGTTTCCTATGAGTGCTGGCTTTAGTTAAAAGCTGCACGACATACCTGAGAACTGGAGTTGATTGAGTAAATTCTAGTCTGTGTGCCATTGAGAGTAGAGCATGCACGAATGAGGGCTTTTTGCCTATACCATTCTGCACTGTTCTAAGCTCGTTGTTTGTCTTTGAGGTACGCCAGGAGAACGCTTAATACTTCGGTATTAAGGTTTCTCAAGAGAGCTACCCTTCCCTATAACGTAATATTTGACGCACAGACTTGAGATTTGCACTAGGCTATGTGGCATGCCATGCGCACCAGTATCTCGTATCATTGACTCTAGCTAGACTTTATCAATCATAGTAGACATTAAGTATATTAACCTAATTACTCTTTTTATGCATACCCATTTATGATTACACAAGCATTTCGCAGCCTAGTTTGATGTATTGAGACACAAACGACTTACGCTCTTTGTTGATAGGAATACTGCATTGTCGTGGCGATTATTATTATTGTTGTAGTGTTTAGGATATTCTTGGCTCCGACGGCATTATATATTCTGCCTTTTTGTGTGCATAGCCTGCACGAGCATTGTTCCGCTGCCTGCCTTTTTGGGTTCCATTTCCGATACGAGAGTCTTTATAGCATCTAACATTTAAAGAAGATTCCTTGTTAGTGTTGAAGGACTTTAGTGCACTTTCTTTCATGCAGGAGTGCCTGACATTTATTGATTAAAGTAACGTAAGCTGTAACTTCTCTTACCACCTTACTTTGCATACCATAACCAAGCACCTTCGGTTATAGGTAGTAATAGGCTGTTTTCACATAACATTAAGCCTAGAGTACACGCACATTTATTGAGAGTTTGATAGCCTATTATTGCATATAGAACTCTGTAGAGTATTTGTGTTCTTTGTTCACTGGGAATATACATCAGAGGTTGGAGCTAGCGCTTTCCGTTGTAACATTTATGCCATTACTAGTCCAATGAATAAGAGCCCTGATATATTTGAACCCCAGTCGTAACAAATGGCGACCTTACCTAGGATTTGGTGAACCTACATTTATTAGCAGGGAACATTTGTTGTTTTGGGGAATATTTTGCGGGGATCAGCAAGAATATTTTTTTTTTGCAACATAGTATAGCCCTTGAGTATTTCCGAGAATTGTTGTGTGTATATTGAGGTATAGGAGTTTGGGGTACTTCTTTTCTGAATATTGTGGTGAGAAATTTTTGTGAGCATCATGTCTTATCCCGGGTCAGAGGAGAATGGAGACACAGTACGTAATGTCGAAACTGAGGAACAGCAGCATGATGAAAGGGTTAATCAGGTGAACTGTGAGGAGGATGCTAGGATATTTTTGCAATGGCCTGTTACTGCCGAGCGGTTGGAGGATAACTTGATAACGTGTGTACTGGGCAGGGTGACTGGTGAGCGAGATGGGTTGAGTGCTCAGAGCCCTTCGGCCATGCTTCCGCTACACTCGACTCCCAGCCATCCCAGTGGTTTGCTGACCCCGGGTACGCTTCCACAGGTGGGTGGTGACTGGCAGGGTGGGTTGCCCCTGGGGGGACCACCGGTAATTTCAAACATTGTAGCACCTTCACCTCCTCAAGGGTTATCTCCAGAATTATTGCTTCAGCTCGAATTAGCTAAGATTCAGCAGCAAATAGAATTAGCCAAGATAGAAGAGAGAAAAAGTCACCAGCAACAAAGGGCAGGTGAGCTTCAGCAGCAAATAGAGCTAGCAAAAATCCAAGCTGAGTCGACTAAGTACTGTGCCGACAGGGACGTAGAGAAGTCGCGAGTAGAGGCAACGGGACAGCGACTTGGGGCTGGTAACCGTGTTCATGAGCAGTCTCTCTCGCACTTATTGAAACTGGTTCCGGTGTTTGATGAGAGTGGTGTAACAGAATTTTTCACACGCTTTGAGAAGAAGTGCCAGGAACACCAGTGGCCAGAGAATAAATGGGCAGCACTTGTATCCTCTAGATTAATCGGCAAGGGTCTTAAAGCCTATGATGCGTTACCTTTGGAGTTATGTATTGTGTACGAGGATCTCAAGGAGGCTGTCCTGAGGGCTTACGAACTGCAACCAGAAACGTACCGTTTGAAGTTCCGGGGTGTAACTAAGGGAAGAGATAGCACCTTTTTGGAACCCGCCCGGGACTTGTCCGATGCTATGGGGAACTGGCTCCGATCTGAGAAGGTAACAACGTTTGATGGAGTAAAGCAGTTAATGATGTTGGAGCAGTTCTTTAACCCTTAATTAGCGGCGAGCAACATAAGTCGAGTTAAATAAAGCTGGACTATGTGGCGGCGCTCGACATAGGTCGAGTGGCAATTTCAGCACGTAATGTGGCTGAGAGAGAGAGACAAGTGGTGGCAGGAGACTAGCGAGCGTATGACTGCTCCAGACCACCGCGGCGAACCTACTGACACAAATCTCAGCTCCCTCCTCCCTCTCTCACTCGCTACATACTCAATTATGTACCGAAAGTACCGAATTACCTGCTTTTTGCACTCGCGTTGCACGGTTATTGCAAGAAAACTATCCATCATACAAGGATCGTTATGGTGTCATTCGAAAGCTCTGTTTATGCCCTTTCAGGGATAGGTACTTGTTTTACGTTCTGGGTCTTATTTAGGCATGAAAATGATCACGTAAACAGCCCTATTTTGGCTAAAAACACCCCGCTGTGCGGTACATATAAATAAACCGCATAGGCCGCTCGTAAGGTGTTAAGAGCACGGGCGGTGATCTAACTTTGAACTTAAAGGAGAAAACCCAAGAACTCTAGTAGAAGCAGCAGAAATGGCTGATCTACGGCTGTCGTTGATTCGGGGTTGCGGGTCCTCACAGAAGTACGATGCAAGTGCTAGGGACCGTTATCCTCCCCCTCCCCGTAGCAATGACACATTTAAACCAAAGAGCAATGAAACTAAAACTGAAGCCAAACCTACCACCACACCGTATGTGAAAAGTCAGGGGCCTTTTACATCACAGTATAAGCCGAAACCGAAATTTATGTGTTTTAGGTGCCACCAGGAGGATCATAAGGCAAATGAGTGCCCTAGTCGACCTCCTCCGGCAGCCGTGTCTTTTGCTCACGGCATTGGAGTGTTCAAGAGGACATCGGAGTTTGTTAGAGGCATTTCTTCCGAGGTAAATACACTGCCAGTGCAGAAGGATCCGGAAGGCTTATTCCCTGTCCGTGATGCCTTTAGTGACCACAGGGGACTCGGTTGTGTGGAGTGGGGGGGTAGAAGACATGAGGTGAGAATTTTGCGTGACACTGGGGCATCGCAAACACTGTTGAGAAATTTCACTGGTAAACCTGTCAATACGGCGCGGGTGGTTGTGGTTCAGGGAGTTAATGCGACAAGGTCATACCCGCTTGTAAGAATGAAGGTGGAACTTGATGGTGTGACTCGGGACCTGGATGTAGGAATTGTGGGGAAGTTACCTGTTGGGGGCGTCGACCTCCTTCTCGGCAACGACTTTGCGGGACCTACTTCTGAGGCTCCACCCTTGGTCGTTGCCGAGAAGCCGGCCGACGTGAGTAGGGAGGAGCAGGAGTGGGTTGAGAAGTGTCCGGGGCAGCCTATGGCGTGTGTTGTCACCGGAGATTCTGCATCCAGGGAGTCACATTCTGGTCAACAATCTTTAGATCAGCGGAGGAAGGGTACCGAGAAGGGGTTGAAAGTTGATGCGGTTGAGAGTTTAGTGTCAACGGACCTTCTCGGGGACTCATTATTAGGACCACATTTCGAGTCTGGAGAAGACCCAGTAACTGTTCCTGAAGGGGCAGAGGATGGGCTTAAAAAGACGAAAGAGTTGAAGGAGGACAGTGATGCACAGTCGGGAGATGTAGCAACAAGGTACCCTGACGCGTACCCTATGAGAAATGGGTCAGCGAAGACGGTGGTCCGAAGCTTGCTAGTGTATTTTTCCCGGTATGGTTACCCGCAGGGGCTTCAGTCAGTCCAGGGACCCAACTTCACTTCTAGCCTCTTTGTCCAAGCAATGCCGCAGCATGAGATTGTTGGGGTTGTGTCATCTGCGTATCATCCGGAGAGCCAGGGTGTGTTAGAGCGATGGCACTCAGCCTTGAAATCTGTGCTTCGTTGTTGTTGCTTTGAGAGTGGGAAGGATTGGGATCTTGGCCTGCCATGTGTTTTGTATGCTGTGCAGGAGGTACCTGGGGAGAGTTTGGGATACAGCCCTAATGTCTTTGGATACCGTGTCAGAGGGCCTCTCCATATGGTTGAAGAAGTATGGGAGGGCGCAGAAAAACCTTGTTCTATGCTCAAGTGTGTCCTCAACAGTCGAGAACGGATGTTGCGCAGTCTGGAGTTGGCTGGCCGTAATTTGACTAGCTCTCAGGCCCTCAGGAAGGACAGGTACGACCTCAAGGTTGAACTCAGGGAGTTTCACGTGGGTCAGGAGGTGTTGATTCTACTGCCCCTTGTAGGTCACCCCTTATCCGCGAAGTACGCTGGTCCTTATAGGGTGGTGGAGGAGCTATCGGACCTGGTTTATTTGGTAGCCACTCCAGACAGACGGAATCGCAATCAGTTATGTCATGTTAATCCCATGAAGGAGTATGGGAGGCACCCCCCTGAGCCTCTCACTGTGCCTGTGATGACGTTTAGCAGTCAAGGTGGAGAAGGAGAACGGGACAGTCAAGCTCAGGTGGAGGATAACTGGAAGGATAATAAGTTCAAATGGGCGCCTGAGTGTGAGAAGGTGTTTAGAGAAGTAAAACACCTGTTGTGCACTCACCCGATCCTCAGGGCCCCTGACTTTAGCCTACCTTTCCAACTAGCAACGGAGGCTAGTGGTGTGGGGGCTGGTGCCGTCCTTGTGGAAAAGGACGATGATGGGCTGGAGCATCCTGTTAGTTTCTGCTCGGAGAAGTACAATTCGGCCCAGGGGAGCTGCTCTGTTGTCAAGGAGGAGCTGCTGGCGGTTGTACTTGCTCTGAGGCATTTCGAGGTCTGTGTTCCAGCCTATGGTCCGGTCGTTGTAGTTTACCCAGATCATCACCCTCTCAAGTTCTTGGACCAGTTTCACAATCGGAATATGAGGCTGACCAGGTGGTCACTAAGGTTATTGGTATATAACCTGGACATACGCCATATTGCCGGTTGTGACGACGTGGTTGCAGATGGTCGTTCAAGGGTATATGATCCTGGGTAGATTGACACACGGGTAGCCTCCTGCTTTAGTTTGAATAGTATTTTGCGCTTGGTGCTTGTTGGCTCGCGGTTGTAGCCCAGCGTATTGGGTCGTAAAGCAGGAGTTGAGCGTTTGGTATAGAAGAAAAAACTAGGCTTGCCCCTATAGTGCAGCCGAAATAAACAAATTATAAACATAAAACAATCAAATAAAAACTCTTTCTTTGATAGTTGATTTTTTTTTAGTATGTTATAGCAGTAATTCTGAGTTGCACTCCTCTCAGAATGCTGGGCTAGAGAAGCTCGCTCTTGAGGAGCATAACTACATATAATTTAACCTTTGGTGTTGGGGAGGGTTATAATTTTGAAAAATGTTTTGTTGAAGAACTGTGCCAGATATTTTACTGCCGCTGGGTGATGGGAAGTGGAGATATAGCATGGGTTCTAACCATCAGATTTTTGTGAGCCTTGGGGCCTCTGAGAAAAATCTTGGGGGGGGGGGGGGGGTGTGACGTTAACCACTCCGTTAGAACCATATGGCTTGTCCTACAGTGACTCGCTAGGATCGCCAGGGCAGTGGATGGGGCTACAGTTTGTGTATTAGAGTGTGCTTTCTTTCATATGAAAGCTTGTGTCATGGGCAGTCCAGAAAGGCTCTTTGTTTTCACCCATGTCAAGGCTTTATATATTTAATTGTAAAGTATATGTTTTATCATTAACTAGTAATGATGGGATCTGGGAGAGAGAGAGAGAGTAGAACAGAGTGAGAGGGAGCGCGCAGTGTTTTTGTCCCGCTCGATGACGTCACGGCTGGCTGCCTCGCGGGGGTTGGTGGAGAGAGGTCCTTACCATGCTGCAAGCTCTTGCTAGTGGCTAGAGGACTTGTAACCGCTTTTTTCCCACGCACCTCGAGCTAGTGTGAGTATATATACAGTTCCTCGCCACTCTCTCCCTCAGATCTGGTTTCTAGAACGCACCCATCTTTTTCCCTTGCTACCTGTACCCCGCTCGCACCTGAGAATCTTTTCCTCTGCCTACCTCTCCCTTTTTCATATCTTTCACCACCTTTTATTAATATTATATCCCCTCTGGTTAACTCTGCAAAATCAGCTTCATGCTGGCCAGTTGTATTGTGCGTTAAGGTCTGATATAACCTATGTATGTTTAGTTGTTAAGATAAGTGGATCACGAAGCATTGGTTGGCTTTCATAGTACCGCTTCCTTTAATTATTAGTGTTCTGCTGGATTAGATAATGCTAGACTAGGGGTCGGATATTATAAGGTATTGTTTCCTATGAGTGCTGGCTTTAGTTAAAAGCTGCACGACATACCTGAGAACTGGAGTTGATTGAGTAAATTCTAGTCTGTGTGCCATTGAGAGTAGAGCATGCACGAATGAGGGCTTTTTGCCTATACCATTCTGCACTGTTCTAAGCTCGTTGTTTGTCTTTGAGGTACGCCAGGAGAACGCTTAATACTTCGGTATTAAGGTTTCTCAAGAGAGCTACCCTTCCCTATAACGTAATATTTGACGCACAGACTTGAGATTTGCACTAGGCTATGCGGCATGCCATGCGCACCAGTATCTCGTATCATTGACTCTAGCTAGACTTTATCAATCATAGTAGACATTAAGTATATTAACCTAATTACTCTTTTTATGCATACGCATTATGATTACACAAACATTTCGCAGCCTAGTTTGATGTATTGAGACACAAACGACTTAGGCTCTTTTTGTTGATAGGAATACTGCATTGTCGTGGCGATTATTATTATTGTTGTAGTGTTTAGGATATTCTTGGCTCCGACGGCATTATATATTCTGCCTTTTTGTGTGCATAGCCTGCACGAGCATTGTTCCGCTGCCTGCCTTTTTGGGTTCCATTTCCGATACGAGCATCTTTATAGCATCTAACATTTAAAGAAGATTCCTTGTTAATGTTGAAGGACTTTAGTGCACTTTCTTTCATGCAGGAGTGCCTGACATTTATTGATTAAAGTAACGTAAGCTGTAACTTCTCTTACCACCTTACTTTGCATACCATAACCAAGCACCTTCGGTTATAGGTAGTAATAGGCTGTTTTCACATAACATTAAGCCTAGAGTAGACGCACATTTATTGAGAGTTTGATAGCCTATTATTGCATATAGAACTCTGTAGAGTATTTGTGTTCTTTGTTCACTGGGAATATACATCAGAGGTTGGAGCTAGCGCTTTCCGTTGTAACATTTATGCCATTACTAGTCCAATGAATAAGAGCCCTGATATATTTGAACCCCAGTCGTAACAAACGATAATGGGAAGATTGTGTATGCAGAAAATGAAATCAGAGAAGCATGGAAGGCACACTATGAACGATTGCTAAATGTAGAGTTTGAATGGGATAAGGAACAGCTTAGTATAAAAAAAAACAATATCTGGGCCCCCTCCTTTGATAGCACCAGCTGTAGTGAGCGACGCAATCAATAAAATAAAGGACGGTAAAGCTCCAGGGTGCTCTGACATTGTCGCTGAGATGATAAAAGTCTCAGGGGAGACTGGTGTCAACTTAGTCACTGAGTTGATGAACACCATTATTAAAGATGAGAAAATCCCAGAGGATTGGCACAAAGGTGTAATAGTAAATACATACAAAGGAAAAGGGGATGCGCTAGATAGAGGTAATTATAGGGGCCTGAAAATGCTTGACCAAATCATGAAGGTCTATGAGAGTCTTTGAGGCTTTGATCAGGCAAAGTAACTCCATTGATGATATGCAGTTTGATTTTATGCTGGGACGTGGTACAACCGATGCTATCTTCATAGTCAGGCAGATACGGGAAAGATACTTACTAAAAGGCAGGATATTGATCTTTACTTTGTGTTTGCAGACCTGGAGAAGGCCTTTGACAGGGTGCCTACAGATGTTGTGCAGTGGGCTATGAGGAAGTTTGGTGTGGAAGAGTGGCTGGTGCGTGTGATAATGAAGATGTATGAGGATTCGCGAAGTGCGGTGAGGGTGAAGGGTGTACTGTGATGAGTTCGCAGTCTGTGTTGGAGTTTATCAGGGTTCAGTGTTAAGCCCCCTCCTCTTTATTATGGTCCTGGAGGCACTATCTAGAGTTTTTAGAGGCGGACTCCCGTGGGAACTGTTTTATGCAGACGATTTAGTCCTAATAGCTGACAATATGCAAGATGCTGAGGCCAAATTCAGAAGGTGGAGAGAGGGCATGGCGAGCAAGGGTTTAAGAGTCTATATTAACAAAACCAAGGTTATGCATTGTAGATTGAGACGAGGCAATGTGGAAAAGAGCGGTGCACACCCATTGTGCAGTGTGTGGAAAGGGTGTGGGCGCTAACTCTATTCAATGTAGCATCTGTCGACGCTGAGTGCACCATGGGGGTAAGCGCTGTAGTAAAATAAAGGGACCCCTGCCGAAGGATAAATCAGACATAGAGAAATTTAAGTGTGTATTGTGCAAAGGCGAGCTTGTGTTAAGTGATGAGCCTGTGGCTGTGAATTTTGGAAATTAGTCATTGGAGCTCATGGACAAGTTTTGTTACCTACTCCGGGCTACGAGATACCATCTCTGCCGGTGGTGGGGCCAAGGCTGCCTCTGTCGCTAGAATTAGATGTGTCTGGGGAAAGTTCAGAGAACTGCTGCCAATTCTAACCATGAAAAGACTGCCTCTCCCCCTGAAGGGAAAGGCTTATGCCTCATGTATTAGAAGTGCAATGATGTATGCCTCAGAAACATGGGCCATTAAAGTAGAGGATGTCAACAGAATGGAACGTAATGAGATGAGAATGGGGAGATGGATGTGTGGGGCCAGGCTGCAGGATAGAATAACAAATGTTGAGCTGAGGAGACGTTTAGGTATAAAGAGTACAGTATTAGCGAAGTGATGCGTACAAGTAGACTGGGATGGTATGGACATGTGGAGAGAATGGATGAACAAAATTGAGTGAAAAATGCAGGTCTGTGATTGTGGAGGGAGCTGCACCAAGGGCTGGACCGAGGAAGACCTGGGATCGCACTATACGTGCCGATCTCAAATCCAAAAACTTGACAAGTGAAGCAGCCCTTAGCAGGGTTGCCTAGAACGCCGCCATTAGGACGAGACTGAAACTGCACGTATGTGTGGAGCACTCAGTCGTAAAATTTTAGGTACAGTATGTATAATAGTGATGAAAAAGGGACAATAAAAACCAGATAACCCCCCTTAATGATGCAATAACAGGATTTTTAACACGAGTACCTAGAATGGGGGGGGGGGGGGGGGCGCACTGGCGCTGTGAGGGTCTTAGATAAACATGGTTCCTGTTTCATTTTTATTTTTCTACCCTTGATATTTTTTCCATACAGTTCTCCCTCGATTTAAGATTGGGTTACGTTCCTGAAAACCCGATCTTAACTAGAAAAATCATATAGTGAACCCTAAATATTTATGGGGTAGGCTAAATGGGGATGCATTCTGGGATCAGCCACAACACAAACACAAACTCCTAAAAACCTATAATAATATAGTAAATCAGGGCATCGGATAGTGAGGGAGACCTGTACCTCAAGGGGCGCTGGAGCTGAAAGAGTCTTAAAAAAACTGGGCTCGTGTTTCATCTTTCTTTTTCCACCCTTGACATAATTCCTTTTTCTGATTGCCTCAGCGATTTCAAGGAATCCATACCATACTTTACCTAGTAGAGAATTGAGGTGCATTCTGTTGTTGTTGTTGTTGTTGTTCCCCAAGCTGCCTGGCCGAACAGCCTCAAGGCCCCGAGCAATTCCAAGGCCATAACCGAGCGCCCCCACAGAACCCTCCCCGCCGACCACAATAAAGCCTGGGTGACCGAAGCCACTCCATGGCGGGGAGCTGAGGAGGGTGCGGAAACGCCCGGGAAACCACAGCCCCACCCAGGGCCCTGTGCCCCTCAGCAATTATGAGGAGAAAGTTGAGGTGCATTCTGTAGAAGACATTGGTTAGACCTTGAGAGTGGTACTGATAATTCATCATTGCTATACTGTACTATACTATATACTAAATTGAGGTGCATTCTGTAGAAGACATTGGTTAGACCTTGAGAGAGGTACTGATAATTCATCATTGCTATACTGTACAATACTTTAGTCTAGTCGCTGTAAGTAGACAATAAATTATGACCTCTAACCTCTGTAGCTCAAAAAGGGTATTCAAGCTAATATTTCTACCATTTGGGAACAGTCATTTAAAGAATAGAAGTTGAAATTTACAGACAATTTGCTCTAGACTTTTTGAGTTACAGAGGAGATGATTTCTGGCCTACTTACAGCAAATAGACTATAGCGTAATGAGTTTTCCACTTGTAATTGCTGAACAGTTGATTCTCCAGGACTACTACTAAATAAGAGGTCTTCCTTATTTGGTATTAACCCCTGTCAAACGGGGATGTTTGTAACTTCTACTACCTGCCTGGCGGGCATATTTACCCTAAACGAGCTTCATTCCATGCTCTTTTTCATGCATAAACAAGAACCAGAGCGTATTACAATTTTGTATCCCTGTAAGGGTGATAATAGAGCTTTCCAATGACAACTAAATCATCCTTGTACGACCGCAGGTTCTCTTGCAACAATTGCGCAACACGAGGGCAAACACCCTAAAATACGGTAAATTCCCGTGCCGAGCGGTCAGAGCCCGCCTATCGTCCTCCCAACGCGTGGACTCTCTCTCAGAGCCAATAATGTGCTCAACATCCCTTCCGACATATGTCGGGCCCCGCAGGGGTGGCCATGGTTCTCTCGCCCGACATATGTCGGGCCCCGCGGCCTGAGTGTTAACACCTTACGAGCGGCCTATGCGGTTTATTTATGTGTACCGCCCAGCGGGGTGTTTTTAGCCAAAATAGGGCTGTTTACGTGATCATTTTCATGCCTAAATAAGACCCAGAACGTAAAACAAGTACCTATCCCTGAAAGGGCATAAACAGAGCTTTCGAATGACACCATAACGATCCTTGTATGATGGATAGTTTTCTTGCAATAACCGTGCAACGCGAGTGCAAAAAGCAGGTAATTCGGTACTTTCGGTACATAATTGAGTATGTAGCGAGTGAGAGAGGGAGGAGGGAGCTGAGATTTGTGTCAGTAGGTTCGCCGCGGTGGTCTGGAGCAGTCATACGCTCGCTAGTCTCCTGCCACCACTTGTCTCTCTCTCAGCCACATTACGTGCTGAAATTGCCACTCGAGTTATGTCGAGCGCCGCCACATAGTCCAGCTTTATTTAACTCGACTTATGTTGCTCGCCGCTATATTAAGGGTTAAGGAAGGGGGTCAACAAACCTCCCAGTTTCTCACGTTCTCTGGTATGATGTTGGTGAGACTTGGACTCCTATATGTCAACCAGTAGTCCCTCAGTTTGCCCAGAGTGTCAGGTCAGGTTTAATGGTCAGGTTTAACCCCTTTTGTACCAGCGACGTCTTTTCAGTTTTATTCAATCAACATGTAGTTGATTTTCTGCAGCTTAAGAAGGATCTGTGGAAGTAAAAAGGATTAAGTGTGATAGTTCGAAGCCTGTTAGTTGCTGGAGGACCTTTTTAAACTGAATCAAATCGTCTAATAGTTACCAGAAAACAATGAAAATTATGTCACCAGTACTGAATGGGTTAATGATCTGGTTACCATTAGACAATCTTCCTTAGTTTGTAATCCACCTATACGACTTAAATGGATAAATACGATCTCAATAAACCCTCTTCGTAACATAGGTCCTTCTATAACTGCATAAAATCATAAAATCATCTAATTTTAGCCAGAATCAAAGGTAAAAAGGCATCATGGTGCTGAAGGGGCTAGAGTGAGAGGGGTGGAAATGAGTTACTTGAGAAGTGCGTGCGGAGTGTGACGTTAACCACTCCGTTAGAACCGCATGGCTTGTCCTACAGTGACTCGCTAGGATCGCCAGGGCAGTGGATGTGGCTACAGTTGGTGTATTGTTGTGTGCTTTATTTCATATGAATGCTCGTGTCATGGGCAGTCCAGAAAGACTCTTTGTTTTCACCCATGTCAAGGCTTTATATATTTAATTGCAAAGTATATGTTTTATCATTAAGTAGTAATGATAGGATTTGAGAGAGAGAGAGAGAGAGAGAGAGTAGAACAGAGTGTGGGGAGGTGCGCAGTGTTTTGCTATACTCGATGACGTCATAGCTGGCTGGTCTCTGGGGATTGGTTGGAGGAGTTTTTTACCATGCTTGGTGACATCATGTTTGGCTGGCTTCAGTGGCATTGGCTAGAGGACTTGTTACCGCTTTTCCTACGCGGTTCGAGCTAGTGCTAGTATATATACAACTTTCTCGCCACTCTCTCCCTCAGATCTGGTTTCTAGAACGCATCCCTCTTATCCCTTTGATACCTGTTCTCCTTTCTGCACCTGAGAACCTTTTCATCTGCCTATCTCTCTCCTTTTCCATATCTTTCACCACCTTTTATTAATATTATACCCCCTCTGGTTAACTCTGCATAATCAGCTTAATGCTGGCCAGTTGTATTGTGCGTTAAGGTCTTATATAACCCATGTATGTTAGTTGTTAAGATAAGTTGATCACGAAGCATTGGTTGGCATTCATATTGTTCAGTACCGCTTCCTATAATTATTAGTGTTCTTCTAGATTAGATAATGCTAGACTAGGAGTCTGATACTATAAGGTATTGTTTCCAATGAATGCTGGCTTTAGTTAAAAGCTGCACGACATACCTGAGAACTGGAGTTGATTGGGTAAATTCTAGTCTGTGTGCCATTGAGAGTAGAGCATGCACGAATGAGGGCTTTTTGCCTATACCATTCTGCACTGTTCTAGGCTCGGTTGCGTGTCTTTGAGGTACGCCAGGAGAACGCTTAATACTTCGGTATTAAGGTTTCTCAAGAGAGCTACCCTTCCCTATAACGTAATATTTGACGCACAGACTTGAGATTTGCACTAGGCTATGCGGCATGCCATGCGCACCAGTATCTCGTATCATTGACTCTAGCTAGACTTTATCAGTCATAGTAGACATTAAGTATATTAAACCAATTACTCTTATTATGCATACCCGTTTATGATTACACAAACATTTCGCAGCCTAGTTTGATGTATTGAGACACAAACGACTTAGGCTCTTTTTGTTGATAGGAATACTGCATTGTCGTGGCGATTATTATTATTGTTGTAGCGTTTAGGATATTCTTGGCTCCGACTGCATTATATATCCTGCCTTTTGTGAGCATAGCCTGCTCGAGCATTGTTCCGCTGCCTGCCTTTTTGGGTTCCATTTACGATTCGAGCATCTTGATAGCATCTAACATTTAACGAAGATTCCTTGTTGGTGTTGAAGGACTTTAGTGCACTTTCTTTTATGCAGGAGTGCCTGACATTTATTGATTAAAGTAACGTAAGCTGTAACGTCTCTTACCACCTTACTTTGCATACCATAACCAAGCACCTTCGGTTATAGGTAGTAATAGGCTGTTTTCACATAACATTAAGCCTAGAGTAGACGCACATTTATTGAGAGTTTGATAACCTATTATTGCATATAGAACTCTGGAGAGTATTTGTGTTCTTTGTTCACTGGGAATATACATCAGAGGTTGGATCTAGCACTTTCCGTTGTAGCATTTATGCCATTACTAGTCCAATGAATAAGAGCCCTGATATATTTAAACCTCAGTCGTAACAAATGGCGACCTTACCTAGGATTTGGTGAACCTACATTTATTAGCAGGGAACATTGTTGTTTTGGGGAATATTTTGCGGGGATCAGCAAGAATAAAATTGTTTGCAACATAGTATAGCCCTTGAGTATTTCCGAGAATTTTTGTGTGTATATTGAGGTATAAGAGTTTGGGGTGCTTCTTCTCTGAATATTGAGGTGAGAAAGTTATGAGCATCATGTCTTATACCGGATCAGAGGAGAATGGAGACACAGTACGTAATGTCGAAACTGAGGAACAGCAGTATGATGAAAGGGTTAATCAGGTGAACTGTGAGGAGGATGCTAGGATATTTTTGCAATGGCCTGTTACTGCCGAGCGGTTGGAGGGTATGGATCGGTACGGTCTCCAATGCCTGGCCACAACTATCGGTCATACGGATACTAGCAGCATGACCAGGGATAACTTGATAACATGTGTACTGGGCAGGGTGACTGGTGAGCGAGATGGGTTGAGTGCTCAGAGCCCTTCGGCCATGCTTCCCCTACACTCGACTCCCAGCCATCCCAGTGGTTTGCTGACCCCGGGTACGCTTTCACAGTTGGGTGGTGACTGGCAGGGTGGGTTGCCCCCGAGGGGACCACCGGTAATTTCAAACATTGTAGCACCTTCACCTCCTCCAGGGTTAACTCCAGAATGATTGTATCAGCTCGAATTAGCAAAGATCGAGGAGAGAAAGGCTATCAGGGTATCTGAGTTTCAGCAGCAACAAAGGGCATGTGAGCTTCAGCATCAGCAGCAAATATAATTAGCAAAGATAGAAGAGAGAAAAACTATCAGTCACCAGCACATAGAGCTAGCAAAAATCCAAGCTGATTTAGAGTCGACTAGGTACTGTGCCGACATGGACGTAGAGAAGTCGCGAGTAGAGACAACGGGACAGCGACTTGGGGCTGGTAACCGTGGTCATGATCAATCTCTCTCGCACTTATTGAAACTGGTTCCGGTGTTTGATGAGAGTGGTGTAACAGAATTTTGTGCACGCTTTGAGAAGAAGTGCCAGGAACACCAGTGGCCAGAGAATAAATGGGCAGCACTTGTATCCTCTAAATTAATAGGCAAGGGTCTTAAAGCCTACGATGCGTTACCTTTGGAGTCATGTATTGTGTATGAGGATCTCAAGGAGGCTGTCCTGAGGGCGTACGAACTGCAACCAGAAACGTACCGTTTGAAGTTCCGGGGTGTAACCAAGGGAAGAGATAGCACCTTTTTGGAACCCGCCCGGGACTTGTCCGATGCTATGGGGAACTGGCTCCGATCTGAGAAGGTAACAACATTTGATGGAGTAAAGCAGTTAATGATGTTGGAGCAGTTCTTTAAGAGCACGGGCAGTTATCTGACTTTGAACTTAAAGGAGAAAAACCCAAGAACTCTAGTCGAAGCAGCAGAAATGGCTGATCGACGGCTGTCGTTGATTCGGGGTTGCGGGTCCTCACAGAAGTACGATGCAAGTGCTAGGGACCGTTATCCTCACCCTCCCCGTAGGAATGACACATTTAAACAAAAGAGCAATGAAACTAAAACTGAATCCAAACCTAACACCACGCCGTATGAGAAAAGTCAGGGGCTTTTTACATCACAGTATAAGCCGAAACCGAAATTTATGTGTTTTAAGTGCCACCAGGAGGGTTATAAGGCAAATGAGTGCCCTAGTCGACCTCCTCCGGTAGCCGTGTCTTTTGCTCACGGCATTGGAGTGTTCAAGAGGACATCGGAGTTTGTAAGAGGCAATTCTTCCGAGGTAAATACACTGCCAGTGCAGAAGGATCCGGAAGGCTTATTCCCTGTCCGTGATGCCTTTAGTGACCACAGGGGACTCGGTTGTGTGGAGTGGGGGGGTAGAAGACATGAGGTGAGAATTTTGCGTGACACTGGGGCATCGCAAACATTGTTGAGGAATTTCACTGGTAAACCGTAAATACGGCGCGGGTGGTTGTGGTTCAGGGGGTTAATGCAACAAGGTCATACCCGCTTGTAAGAATGAAGATGGAAGTTGATGGTGTGACTCGTGACCTGGATGTAGGAATTGTGGAGAAGTTACCTGTTGGGGGCGTCGACCTCCTCGGCAACGACTTTGCGGGGCCTACTTCTGAGGCTCCACCCTTAGTCGTTGCCGAGAAGCCGGCCGACGTGAGTAGGGAGGAGCAGGAGTGGGTTGAGAAGTGTCCGGTGCAACCTATGGCGTGTGTTGTCACCAGATCTCTGGCATCCTGGGAGTCACATTCTGGTCAACAGTCTTTAGACAAGCGGAGGAAAGGTACCGAGAAGGGGTTGGAAGTTGATGCGGTTGAGAGTTTAGTATCAACGGACATTCTCGGGGACTCATTATTAGGACCAATTTTCGAGTCTGGAGAAGACCCATTAACTGTTACTGAGAAGGCAGAGGATGGACTTAAAAAGACGAAGAGACAGCAACGATACACAGAGAGAAACGGCAGGCTAAATTCAGTGTAGGAGGGGGGCATGAGTTGTTTCGCAAACACTTAGATAAGCTTGCTCCTTCAGACATTCGTAAATTGCAATTAGAAGACCCGGAGGTTCTTGAATGTGGTACCGGTGCTGTCGAGTTGAAGGAGGACAGTGATGCACAGTCGGGAGATTTTTACAAGTATCCCCTCACCATCATGGAGGTAGCAACAAGGTACCCTGACGCGTACCCTATGAGAAATGGGTCAGCGAAGACGGTGGTCCGGAACTTGCTAGTGTATTTTTCCCGGTATGGTTACCCGCAGGGGATTCGGTCAGACCAAGGATCCAACTTCACTTCTAACCTCTTTGTTCAAGCAATGCCGCAGCATGGGATTGTTACGGTTGTGTCATCTGTGTATCATCCGGAGAGCCAGGGTGTGTTAGAGCGATGGCACTCAGCCTTGGAATCTGTGCTTCGTTGTTGTTGCTTTGGGAGTGGGAATGGTTGGGATCTTGGCCTGCCATGTGTTTTATTTGCTGCACGGGAGGTTCCTGGGGAAAGTTTGGGATTCAGCCCTAATGAGCTCGTCTTTGGACACCGTGTCAGAGGGCCTCTCCATATGGTTGAAGAAATATGGGAGGGCGCAGAAAAACCTTGTTCTATGCTCAAGTATGTCCTCGACAGTCGAGAACGGATGTTGCGCAGTCTGGAGTTGGCTGGCCGTAATTCGACTAGCTCTCAGGCCCTCGTGAAGGACAGGTACGACCTCAAGGTTAAACTCAGGGAGTTTCGCGTGGGTCAGGAGGTGTTGATTCTACTGCCCCTTGTAGGTCACCCCTTATCCGCGAAGTACACTGGTCCTTATAGGGTGGTGGAGAAGCTATCGGGCCTGGATTACTTGGTAGCCACTCCAGACAGACGGAAGCGCAATCAGTTATGTCACGCTATTCTCATGAAGGAGTATGTGAGGCACCCCCCTGAGCCTCTCACTGTGCCTGTGATGACGTTTAGCAGTCAAGGTGGAGAAGGAGAACGGGACAGTCAAGCTCAGGTGGAGGATAACTGGAAGGATAAGAAAGTCAAGTGGGCGCCTGAGTGTGAGAGGGCGTTTGGAGTGGTGAAGCACCTGTTGTGCACTTACCCGATCCTCAGGGCCCCTGACTTTAGCCTACCTTTCCAACTAGCAACGGATGCTTGTGATGTGGGGGCTGGTGCCGTCCTTGTGAAAAGGGACGATGATGGGCTGGAGCATCCTGTTAGTTTCTGCTCGGAGAAGTTCAATTCAGCCCAGGGGAGCTGCTCTGTTGTCGAGGAGGAGCTGCTGGCGGTTGTGCTTGCGTTTGGGCATTTCGAGGTCTATGTTCCAGCCTATGGTCCGGTCGTTGTAGTTTACACAGATCATCACCCTCTCAAGTTCTTGGACCAGTTTCACAATCGGAATATGAGGCTGACCAGGTGGTCGCTAATGTTACGGGAGTATAGCCTGGACATACGCCATATTGCCGGTTGTGACAACGTGGTTGCAGATTATCTTTCAAGGGTGTATGATCCTGGGTAGATTGACACACGGGTAGCCTCCTGCTTTAGTTTGAATAGTATTTTGCGCTTGGTGCTTGTTGGCTCGCGGTTGTAGCCCAGCGTATTGGGTCGTAAAGCAGGAGTTGAGCGTTTGGTATAGAAGAAAAAAACTAGGCTTGCCCCTATAGTGCAGCCGAAATAAACAAATTAAAAACATAAAAAATCAAATAAAAAACTCTTTCTTTGGTAGTTGAATTTTTTCAGTATGTTATAGCAGTAATTCTGAGTTGCACTCCTCTCAGAATGCTGGGCTAGAGAAGCTTGCTCTTGAGGAGCATAACTACATATGATTCAACCTATTGTGTTGGGGAGGGTTATAATTTTGTAAAATGTTTTGTTGAGAACTGTGCCAGATATTTTACTGCCGCTGGGTGATGGGAATTAGAGATATAGCATGGGTTCTAACAATCAGATTTTTGTGAGCCTTGGGCCTCTGAGAAAAAATCTTTGGGGGGGGGGTGTGACGTTAACCACTCCGTTAGAACCGCATGGCTTGTCCTACAGTGACTCGCTAGGATCGCCAGGGCAGTGGATGTGGCTACAGTTGGTGTATTGTTGTGTGCTTTATTTCATATGAAAGCTCGTGTCATGGGCAGTCCAGAAAGGCTCTTTGTTTTCCCATGTCAAGGCTTTATATATTTAATTGCAAAGTATATGTTTTATCAAAGTAGTAATGATAGGATTTGAGAGAGAGAGAGAGAGAGAGAGAGAGAGTAGAACAGAGTGTGGGGAGGTGCGCAGTGTTTTGCTATACTCGATGACGTCATAGCTGGCTGGTCTCTGGGGATTGGTTGGAGGAGTTTTTTACCATGCTTGGTGACGTCATGTTTGACTGGCTTCTGTGGCATTGGCTAGAGGACTTGTTACCGCTTTTCCTACGCGGTTCGAGCTAGTGCTAGTATATATACAACTTTCTCGCCACTCTCTCCCTCAGATCTGGTTTCTAGAACGCATCCCTCTTATCTCTTTGATACCTGTCTCACTCCTTGCACCTGAGAACCTTTTCCTCTTCCTATCTCAATCCTTTTCCATATGTTTCACCACCTTTTATTAATATTATATCCCCTCTGGTTAACTCTGCATAATCAGCTTCATGCTGGCCAGTTGTATTGTGCGTTAAGGTCTTATATAACCCATGTATGTTAGTTGTTAAGATAAGTTGATCACGAAGCATTGGTTGGCATTCATATTGTTCAGTACCGCTTCCTATAATTATTAGTGTTCTTCTAGATTAGATAATGCTAGACTAGGAGTCTGATACTATAAGGTATTGTTTCCAATGAATGCTGGCTTTAGTTAAAAGCTGCACGACATACCTGAGAACTGGAGTTGATTGGGTAAATTCTAGTCTGTGTGCCATTGAGAGTAGAGCATGCACGAATGAGGGCTTTTTGCCTATACCATTCTGCACTGTTCTAGGCTCGGTTGCTTGTCTTTGAGGTACGCCAGGAGAACGCTTAATACTTCGGTATTAAGGTTTCTCAAGAGAGCTACCCTTCCCTATAACGTAATATTTGACGCACAGACTTGAGATTTGCACTAGGCTATGCGGCATGCCATGCGCACCAGTATCTCGTATCATTGACTCTAGCTAGACTTTATCAGTCATAGTAGACATTAAGTATATTAAACCAATTACTCTTATTATGCATACCCGTTTATGATTACACAAGCATTTCGCAGCCTTGTTTGATGGATTGAGACACAAATGACTTAGGCTCTTTTTGTTGATAGGAATACTGCATTGTCGTGGCGATTATTATTATTGTTGTAGCGTTTAGGATATTCTTGGCTCCGACTGCATTATATATCCTGCCTTTTGTGAGCATAGCCTGCTCGAGCATTGTTCCGCTGCCTGCCTTTTTGGGTTCCATTTCCAATTCGAGCATCTTGATAGCATCTAACATTTAACGAAGATTCCTTGATGGTGTTGAAGGAATTTAGTGTACTTTCTTTTATGCAGGAATGCCTGACATTTATTGATTAAAGTAACGTAAGCTGTAACGTCTCTTTCCACCTTACTTTGCATACCATAACCAAGCACCTTCGGTTATAGGTAGTAATAGGCTGTTTTCACATAACATTAAGCCTAGAGTAGACGCACATTTATTGAGAGTTTGATAACCTATTATTGCATATAGAACTCTGGAGAGTATTTGTGTTCTTTGTTCACTGGGAATATACATCAGAGGTTGGATCTAGCACTTTCCGTTGTAGCATTTATGCCATTACTAGTCCAATGAATAAGAGCCCTGATATATTTAAACCTCAGTCGTAACAGGAGTTACATGTAGGGATAGACAGACGAATGAGGAAGTACGAGAGCAGTGTGGTGTGGATGTGCTGGAAAATGTGAAAAGGAACACCTTTATGTGGTTTGGCCATGTGGAGATCATGGAGAGTGAGAGGATGATATAAAATAATGTTGCCAATTTAGCTACTTTCCCGCTAGATCTAGAGGTAGCTTATATACAGTACTTCGATCAAGCAGCAATTTTTTAAATCTAGCGGTATAAATTCTAGCGATATTCTAGAGATTTGAAAACATTTGCATGATATTTTAGAGGTTGTAGCAGTTATCTAGAGATTTTTGGCATTTAGGCTACGTACTAGAGTATCTAGCCGCCTTCTAGCGACTTTTGAGAACCGATCTAGCGGTATTTTGTGTTATAATTTGGTAAAGTCAGTGTCATATGAGTACTCTAACAATGGATGTATCGTAGTCACAGTATTTGAGTGAAAATGTAGCTATAATTGAGTCTATAAAATGAAATTTTTCACTCAATATAGCTACAGTATACTGTATTTTGTATCTTAGAGCTCCTAATCATGTACAGTCCAATTTAATATACTGTACAGTGAAAATCCTTTAGTGCGGAATCTGATGGTTCAAAGCTTATCAATAGTTCGGAATTTTCTTTGAGATAACACGGGCAAAAATGGGTGAAAATCAGCAAAAATAGTTGAGTCCATACACGTCCTTATTTGTACCCACACCAACCTTCAAAGGTTTTGGACACTCTCCGACTTGCCAGGTGTTGTTGTGCTCCGGAATTCTCCCAACATTTTCGCTAATTCTTACATATTCTCGCTTTACCCTTTCGCGCACTGCAGGAAGCGATCGCGTCCTACAGGGATTCTTTAAACCTTTGTGACCATCAGGGGTGTTTATAAACCTTTAGTTTAGTTATGTCAACCTCTGCAGTTGTCTGTGAGCGAGTTGTGGGCAGATTTTTTTTTTTTGAGAGGTAATTATGAGATTAAGATAATTATATTTTGAATGACCTGAAAGGGTTAAGATGGCTCCTACAACTTTATTTTTGCTCCTTATCAGCAAATCTGACAGAAAATGGGTTTACTATACCTCCCTCATTTTTTCTCATATACAGCGATGCCTTAATACTGTCTTGAGGGACATTACCCGTTGGGCATCTTCTACAGGGTTTACCTTTTCCAGCGAGAAAACCAAGGCAATTCCATTTTATCGTGACAAACGTCAGCTACATGGTAAGACTATCTCCCTCTCAATGAATGGGCATCGGTTACAATTTTCTGATCAGGTGAAGTTCTTGGGAATAATCCTTGTCACACATCTTAACTAGTCTGCTCATGTAAAAGACCTTAAGGCCTGAGACGTCTCAATGTCTTGAAGAAATGTCACAATGTTGTTGTTGTTGTTGTTTTTCCCCAAGCTGCCTGGCCGAACAGCCCCAAGGCCCCGAGCAAGGCCAAGGCCATAACCGAGCGCCCCTACAGAACCCCCCCACCCCCCCCCCCCCCCCCCAACCCCCCCCCGCCGACCACAATAAAGCCTGGGTGACCGAAGCCACTCCATGGCGGGGAGCTGAGGAGGGTGCGGAAACGCCCGGGAAACCAAAGCCCCACCCAGGGCCCTGTGCCCCTCAGCAATTATGAAGAGAAAGTTGAGGGGCAAAGGAAAGATGTGACGCTTTGGCTTCCAATCTTGGTAGATTAGGAGGTCAATCCACGCAAGAGACGTCGTCACTTGAGATCTAGAAAATATACAAGTAAAAGGAACAGTCAGAGTAAGCTATGGGTATGGCAGAGATCGCTCAGTTCTCACTCTGATAGACCAGCCCATCACCACATGACTAGAACCCAATCCTCTCAGCATCAGCTAGGAAAGGCCCTAGAAAGCCGCCTTTGGCAGGGGGATAGCTCCCCTATTTCAACCCTTTTCGGGGTTGGGCACAATGTTAACTGGGGTGCTGATCGTCGGACCCTCCTTATGTTATATACGGCCACGGTTTTGTCCGGCTTGGATTATAGGTGTGCTATTTATGGCACAGCTTCCCAGACCACGCTCAAAACATTGGATCCTGTCCATCATCTTGGTATCCGGCTTTGCACTGGAGCTTTCAAGTCGTCTCTCATTACGAACCTTCTCGTAGAAAGTGGCCAGCTTCCTCTCTCCCTCCATCGAGAGCGTGTACTCATGAATTCTGCTCTACAATTGCTGTCCACTGATTCACCTGCAGGCAACTTGTTTGAGAAGGTGGGTGTGGATGAGTTCCCTCTGGCATTGTTACCCTCTTTTCCGGTTTTGGCCCACAGATTTTTTACGCAACATGATTTACCCCATGCCCCTTCTGCAGGCGGCTGACCCCTCCATCCCGTATTGGCTTTTATCATCATCTATGTTTTGTACATTTCTCTTGCTCAGGGTCCTAAGTCTTCGCTCCCTGCTGTTCAGAGGTGTGTCGCCCTTCAGCATATGCTACGTCATGCCCCTGCCTGTGTCATATATACTGATGGGTCTAAAAGGGATGGGAAAGTTGGTTGTGCTGCGGTTTCCGAGGCTTCTGTTTTTAGCTTGGCTTTATCCCCATATTCATCTGTTTTTACTGCTGAATTGCGTACATTGTTTGGGGTAGTTGATATGGTCCCTTCCTATCCAGTCAACACCCCTTGGGTGGTTATTTATAGTAATTCGCCGAGTACCTTTATGGCATTACAAGATCTTTCTATGAGGGATCCACTTATTTCCACTATTCTCCTGTAATGCCTTGATTGTGACAAAGTGTCTGTAACTGAATTTGATGCGTAAATCTGCTTGAGCTATCATGCCAAGTGGAGTACTTCTCTTGGTTTAGTGGCTAGAGCGTTCTCCTCCCACGTGGTGGGCCCGAGGTCGAATCTCGGCCGGGCCGCGCCCAAAAACATTTGGGGCGAATTTCCGCATCAGACAGAGTTCTTATGTGATTGTAAAAATTGTAAATTTTAATTGTGAGTAAAGTCGGCAAAAATAGTATGGTGCCGTTTCGAGGTCAGTTCACTCCAACAACTACATGACCTTTCCTTGGCCAATTGGAAAATCCAGTTTTGCTGGGTTCCTGCCCATGTGGGCATAGCGGGTAATGAGAGAGCGGATCGGCTCGCTAAAATAGCCTGTCTCGGTCCAGGAGCAGGTCCTCTCTTGCGCCTGTCTGACATGAAAGCCGTAGTTTGAGAAGTCATCTCTCGTGCATGGCAACGTGAGTGGTCTTAAAAGCCCCTTACCATCCATCTTCATGCTATCAAAGATATGGTTTCCGTGTGCGCTTCCTATTTTCAGGGCAAGCGCAGGGATCAAGTCGTACTCACTCGTCTCCGTATTAGTCATACCCGCTACACACATGGACACTTAATGACCACTCCACATGCTCCTCCTCCATGGTGCACTATTTGTGACACGAACATTACTGTGCAGCACTTTCTCATCGACTGCCCACTGTATGCTCGGCAGCGGCAGCGTTATTTTTCTTAGCCTTCTCTTCAGTCTATCCTGTTTGACAGTCCTTCCTTTGATATTGTCAATCTATTTGCTTTCCTTAAAGAAATTACAATCTTTCATCTGATTTAATATTTTTGATTTCTTCTAGTCATATTTTATTGTCTCTTTTAATGTTGATTTATTTTCTTTCTTTTTATAGTGAACCTATTTAATTTATTTTACCCCTTTTATTTATATTATTTTAACCCATTTCCACTTTTAAGCCCTCCCCAGCCTTTAGAGGGGTTCTGCCCAGTAGGTTGTTGACAAATAGTTTGTATTAATTAATTAATATACTCACTGTGTGGATCTAAATTAATGTGGCCAACTGTACCTACTTGGAAAAAGGGGCATTAACAAGATTTTTGGTTTGCTTTGACTAGTAATAATCCTAATCAAATAGAAGGAACAAGGAAGTCTGTCTATCTTGTATCCACTGCATAGTTTTACAATAATTGTTCAAATACTCTTACATCTATTGTGCCTAATCTTTACATCTTTCCTTGTGGTACTAGAGCATAATATGTCAGTACCCATGACTGGACCATCACTCCTTCACAGTGCATATGTCATTGGAAAGCGCGTGAAATGCTCTATAAAGCTCTTGACACCTTTTTTTTAAATTTGAGACACAGCCCCTTGATATATGTAGCAAACCACCGAGTACAATATTATTACCTAATCTCCGAGTCACCTAATTCCGCAATTAGATAAATATAATAAAAAAGTGGATCAAGAGAGTTGTAAAACCACCTGTCCTGAGTTGTCTGACCCCTCTGAAAATATTATACAGTGCTTGGGTTTCGTATTATACGACTTCCGAATGTTTGTAAAATTTTCGAGCTAATTTCCTCCCTAATTCAGGAACTAATTGACCTAGAATAAAAAAAAATTTAACAAAAAATCTTGTTTACATCACCCTCTATACGTGTGCGAAATTTCATTGAAATCGGACGAAGTTCAGTGACACCCCCTATTAAAAAGCGGCCGGTCCCCTCAACACCTTATTAGCGGGCTAGGCGGTCTAGCGGACCGTAGCGCCCAGCGGGGTGTTTTTACCCTAAATAGGGTTGTTTACGTGATCATTTGCATGCCTAAATAAGATCCAGAGCGTAAAACACGTATCTATCCCTGAAAGGGCGTAAACAGAGCTTTCAAATGACACCCGAACCATCCTTGTACGACCGCTGGTTCTCTTGCAACGATCATGCAACACAAGTGCAAAAACCATGTAATTAGGTACTTTCCCTAGATAATTCCCTGTGTAGCGAGTGAGAGAGGGGAGGGAAGGGAGGGAGGCACCTCAGTTGGTCCACGGTGGTCGTGCGGAGCGGTCATAAGGTTGCTAGGCTCCTCACACCGCTCAGCTCTCTCTCTCAGCAACATTACGTGCTGAAAATGGCGCACGACATAAGTTGTGAACCGCCAGTTAGTCCAAATTTATTTCACACGACATAAGTTGCGCACTGCCAATTAAGGGTTAAGCACACATGATCTTCCCTTTGGTCACCACCACCACTCAGGGTTGTTATACCCATCATCAAAACCTACCACCACATGAACAACAGGGTCAGCTTCACCTCCCTTAAGCACACATGGTCTACCCTTTGGTCACCACCACCACTCAGGGTTGTTATACCCATCATCAAAACCTACCACCACATGAATAACACGGTCAGCTTCAGGTTAGGTGAAGGTATTGACGGATAAGCCTTTACAACGGCTCCTCGTAGCTACTTTCTACTTTCCTATTTTCTGAAGAGTGTAGAGAGGGGAGAAGGGGTGTTGGAGAGAGAGAGGAAGCTATTGGAGTGGCTTTGTTATGTGTGTTATTAGTTTATATATGGTGATAGTGAAGGTATAGAGAGATAAGCCTTTACAACGGCTTCTCGTAGCTACTTTCTACTTTTCTATTTTCTGAAGAGTATAGATAGGGGAGAAGGAGTGTTGGAGAGAGAGAGGAAGCTGTTCGAGTGGCTGGGAGGCAGGTCACGTGCCCATATTGCCCAAGCTGGCACTCCCGGACTAAGCATCTAATATGATTCAAATTAATTTCAGAAAGTAGACGCTGGTGTGATATTAGCCATGCCAGCGGTACCCATGATCCTGTGTAGACACTTGGTACCAAAGGAGTTGATGTGTCTCTCTAAATCACTGTTATGTGTCTATGTCTCACAAACAACCAGCAGACTATTGCATCAATCCTAAGTTGTTGTTATATTTTCTCAACCTCGGAACTGTTGGATGTCCATTAGCCTGTAACTCTTGTGAGGCCCCAAGATTATTGATTGAAGCTTTGAGGTGTTGGGTGCTTCATATGTCGCTCTAGATGGTCAAAGTGGAGCTACAAGGTGTTGGTTGCTTCCTTTTTGCTACACTAAATGAAAAACCGTATTATTTTATACACGTCACTTGATTTAAGAGAGCAGTTATATGGTCCTTCACAGCATCTTCCAGTATGGTCGGGCATCTTCTATGCTATAAATTGGTGACGATATAGTGGGTGTTTTCTAGACATGTCGGTGAAGCCAAGATATTTGTAGAATAGCAGTAACTATCAGATCACCTCAGAAAAAGCCCTGACATTTGGCGTGGACTTGTTCTATGGTCCATTAGGTCTGCAGTCCACCACGCTAACCACTGTGCAATCGCCTCCCCTATACTGTATGTTTTTGTTTATGTATTTTTGTTTGTAATGTATTTATTGATTTATTTAATAATTGTTTTGCGTGGGGACCATTATATGCACGAGTAGCGATAATATAATTGTAGAAAACTAAATCATTTGATAATATATATGATAAAAGAAGAAACAATGCCATTTAATTATGCACGTTGTTAATGTTCATGAATAAACTATTGCCATTGTTTATCTTCATTATTTAGTACAATGGTTTTGTTTTCTAAAGTGAAATGAAATAATATCCTGAAATAACATAATATAATTTCATGATTCTTTTAACAAATATGTATCATATTTGCCACGTCTGTTTGTATTGTGTATTACAGTCATAGGTATATTGGTACACTCATATTTCCCACGTCTGTTTGTATTGTGTATTACAGTCATAGGTATTGGTACACTCATATTTGCCACGTCTGTTTGTATTGTGTATTACAGTCATAGGTATATTGGTACACTCATATTTGCCACGTCTGTTTGTATTGTGTATTACAGTCATAGGTATATTGGTACACTCATATTTGCCACGTCTGTTTGTATTGTGTATTACAGTCATAGGTATATTGGTACACTCATATTTCCCACGTCTGTTTGTATTGTGTATTACAGTCATAGGTATATTGGTACACTCATATTTGCCACGTCTGTTTGTATTGTGTATTACAGTCATAGGTATATTGGTACACTCATATTTGCCACGTCTGTTTGTATTGTGTATTACAGTCATAGGTATATTGGTACACTCATATTTGCCACGTCTGTTTGTATTGTGTATTACAGTCATAGGTATATTGGTACACTCATATTTGCCACGTCTGTTTGTATTGTGTATTACAGTCATAGGTATATTGGTACACTCATATTTGCCACGTCTGTTTGTATTGTGTATTACAGTCATAGGTATATTGGTACACTCATATTTGCCACGTCTGTTTGTATTGTGTATTACAGTCATAGGTATATTGGTACACTCATATTTGCCACGTCTGTTTTTATTGTGTATTACAGTCATAGGTATATTGGTACACTCATATTTGCCACGTCTGTTTTTATTGTGTATTACAGTCATAGGTATATTGGTACACTCATATTTGCCACGTCTGTTTGTATTGTGTATTACAGTCATAGGTATATTGGTACACTCATATTTGCCACGTCTGTTTGTATTGTGTATTACAGTCATAGGTATATTGGTACACTCATATTTGCCACGTCTGTTTGTATTGTGTATTACAGTCATAGGTATATTGGTACACTCATATTTCCCACGTCTGTTTGTATTGTGTATTACAGTCATAGGTATATTGGTACACTCATATTTGCCACGTCTGTTTGTATTGTATTACAGTCATAGGTATATTGGTACATATTCCCAGTCTGTTTGTATTGTGTATTACAGTCATAGGTATATTGGTACACTCATATTTGCCACGTCTGTTTGTATTGTGTATTACAGTCATAGGTATATTGGTACACTCATATTTCCCATGTCTGTTTTATTTTGTGTATTACAGTCATAGGTATATTGGTACACTCATGTCAATGTGTATTAAACCCAAGCTAGATAATATATCATTGTCCAAAAATTATCAATTACACTAATAGACTCGAAGATTCAAATGACTGTATATATAATATGACTTAGGAATGTATAGTCAAAATCAATAGTTGGGCCTATTCTAGAGAGGGACATTATCTTGACATTTCTATGACATGAAACAAATAGTACTATTCTCAGGCTATTATACTAACATGAGGACTGCCGGGGATAAGGTAATGTAACATACATTTTCAGGTTATCAGCTAATTATTGACTTTGGCTGTCTTTATAGTTTTGTTTACTTTTATTTTTTGCATCATTTTGTATACTCAAGATGGACACACTCTACAAATAGGGATAAGTATAATTAATCATCAATGCCAATATATTTATTAACATTTTACTTAAGCTAAAAGTTAAATTTGATTACAAGCAGATGTTAGTGACCAATGTATCTCAATTGATGGTGTTAATTCATAAAATACATAAACAGTATCAACTAGTTAATCATGACCTAAATGTTCCTATCAGTATGAAATTTGTAACATGTACCTAACATATTTTTAAACTAAATTCATGTTATTGTTGCATTGAGATTAATTTAAAGAACATTTATGTTGAATAATGTATTAATCACTTTAGGAAATATAATAACATATTTAGTGTTCATTTGATGCTTGTCACACAAAACAAAGCCTACAAACTAGCATGCAATAAATGATTTCGCTAATTTTGTTTAACACTTTCAATCCAAATATAAATTTTAAAACTAATGACTACTATCAAGTGATTCTCTTCAATAACCGATTGTTGTGAATGAAAAGGCTAAACAAATGTCTGGTGCAGAATATCACGTGGAACATGTACATAAGTAAGACACATCAATCAATACTGTTTGGACAACTCAATACATTATACCGACACTAAGTAAGTTGTATATGATAATGCATACAACATTGTTATATATGATAATGCATACAACATTGTTATATATGATAATGCATACAACATTGTTATATATGATAATGCATACAACATTGTTATATATGATAATGCATACAACATTGTTATATATGATAATGCATACAACATTGTTATATATGATAATGCATACAACATTGTTTTATGTGAAAGTAAATTACATTAATATAACTACCAGTGTATGGCTGGAATGTATCCCTAGGTGGACACATTCTCCTCAGTTTACATTAATATAACTACCAGTGTATGGCTGGAATGTATCCCTAGGTGGACACATTCTCCTCAGTTTACATTAATATAACTACCAGTGTATGGCTGGAATGTATCCCTAGGTGGACACATTCTCCTCAGTTTACATTAATATAACTACCAGTGTATGGCTGGAATGTATCCCTAGGTGGACACATTCTCCTCAGTTTACATTAATATAACTACCAGTGTATGGCTGGAATGTATCCCTAGGTGGACACATTCTCCTCAGTTTACATTAATATAACTACCAGTGTATGGCTGGAATGTATCCCTAGGTGGACACATTCTCCTCAGTTTACATTAATATAACTACCAGTGTATGGCTGGAATGTATCCCTAGGTGGACACATTCTCCTCAGTTTACATTAATATAACTACCAGTGTATGGCTGGAATGTATCCCTAGGTGGACACATTCTCCTCAGTTTACATTAATATAACTACCAGTGTATGGCTGGAATGTATCCCTAGGTGGACACATTCTCCTCAGTTTACATTAATATAACTACCAGTGTATGGCTGGAATGTATCCCTAGGTGGACACATTCTCCTCAGTTTACATTAATATAACTACCAGTGTATGGCTGGAATGTATCCCTAGGTGGACACATTCTCCTCAGTTTACATTAATATAACTACCAGTGTATGGCTGGAATGTATCCCTAGGTGGACACATTCTCCTCAGTTTACATTAATATAACTACCAGTGTATGGCTGGAATGTATCCCTAGGTGGACACATTCTCCTCAGTTTACATTAATATAACTACCAGTGTATGGCTGGAATGTATCCCTAGGTGGACACATTCTCCTCAGTTTACATTAATATAACTACCAGTGTATGGCTGGAATGTATCCCTAGGTGGACACATTCTCCTCAGTTTACATTCATATAACTACCAGCGTATGGCTGGAATGTATCCCTAGGTGGACACACTCTCCTCAGTTTTAAAGATTTGAGGGATTTTAATTAGTTTACTGATCGTGATCGAAGGTGTATTCGGATATTATACTTTTCAGTGTTGTCCATTTCCAGCACTACACTTACATTATGAAACTTTATTTAGCTAACATGTGTAAGTATGCTACTAGTATTGAATGTGCCTTTACTACATTGATATTATTGTATATAGATATATAATTATTATTAAAAAAACAAAACTTCCTTAATCTATAATAACATATGCTAGTTCAGAATATCCAGGATTAACACAGCGTGATAATTGGATGAGCCTTTGTTGTTGCACCAACTACAATATATCATAATCCTAGTTATCCAATACATAATAATAATAGGGGGTAAAATGTAATGATGGCATACAAACAAAGAAAATCCAACCCAGCATGCTTATGGGTTATGGATATATTTAAATTATACCATGCAAAGATTATACTTCCCTTCACCAACCTTAACCAAACAATATTGTGTATCAGTATATGTAGATAGACAGGTTAATAGATATATAGCTATCTCAATACATAACACATCTTAACACTTAACGAGCGGCCTAGGCGGTAAATAATATGTAGCCACCAGCGGGGTGCTTTTACCCAAAATAGGGTTGTTTACGTGATCATTTTCATGCCTAAATAAGACCCAGAGCGTAAAACAAGTATCTATCCCTGAAAGGGCATAAACTGAGCTTTCCAATGACACCCCAACGATCCTTGTACGACCGCTAGTTTTCTTGCAACAATCGCGCAACACGAGTGCAAAAACCATGTAATTCGGTACTTTCCCTACACAAGTCACTGTGTAGCGAGTGTGAGAGGGTGGAGGAGGGTGGGATTCATGTCAGTTGGTCCACCGCGGTGGTCTGGAGCAGTCATACGCTCGCTACTCTCCCGCCACCACTTGTCTCTCTCTCTCTCAGCAACATTACGTGCTGAAAATGGCACACGACTTATGTTGTGAGCCGCCACATAGTCCAAATTTCTTTCACTCGACATAAGTTGCGCGCCGCCAGTTAAGGGTTAAAATTGTATATAAATCCATATATATTCATATATCTGAGACATAGGTGTATTTGCTTTAGTCAGTCTCATGTATATTTTTAATTATACATGTAATTTTTGTTATCATTTGGCATCAGAAGCTTGACATGAATAACATCTGTATTAATTTGCCCATCATTTACTATTGTTGACAAGTGAAAGTAAAACACTATTAGTTCAGAGTAACTTCAGCACAGTGACATATTAATTGAGTTGATCTGGCTGAAACTATAACATATTGTTGGACAAGTAGTAGTTGTTGTAGTAGCTGAACTAGTAGTAGTTGTTTTTATTGGAGTAGTAGACTATTCCATCTATGACTCCCTGGCACCGCTGGATTCTCAGTCAAACCTGCAGACAAGGTCAACATTTTCTGCTATAATATCAGGTCAAGAAATGTGTGTTAGGTTCTGTAAAACATATTGTGGTATTGTGTATAACTCTTTGAAGATTATGGTGCAATCTGACAGTTTATTCTGGCTATCATTATACAGTTTACAGTTTATGAAGAATCTGTGGGTATAATGAGGGTAAAGACTATCTCAAGTAACCCTCTGACTTCCATATCCCGTACATTACTGCTGACGTCCTTTTAGTTATATTCTGGCAACTATTACATGATTTATTCAGCTTAGGAAGGACCTCTATAGCGATAATAAGGCTTCAAACTATCTCAACCAACCCTTTTAAAGTACCACAGATCGTTCTTAAGCTGCATAATATTGTCTAAATATATATAGCTAGAATAAAACATAACACACGTTGCTGGTACTCAAAGGGATATACCCTTTCGAACCTAAATAAAATCGTCTAATAATAGCCAGAAAGCAGAACAAAAAAGGTAATTAGATGTTGAAAGGAATGGTGTTAAATGTGTTCCTACCTTCTCTACCCAGTCATGTCATTGAATGCAGTACTGTTGAAGCTTTCAAAATACACCTAAATCTCTTAATCCACGATTCACTGCGTTTACAAATGAATAGCAGCACCTTTGATTGAACCACCGTTATCTTTGTATCACATAGGTAAGGTAGTTTAGCTACAAACAGCCTCAAAAGGATCAATATATATGTTGTTGCTTGTTTTCCTTTGTACTCTTGGAACTGTTCTCTATCACCATATCTTTTATACACAACAATATATAATATACACTGTAAAACCTTTATTGTTTTCATAACATATTGGATGATCCCAATAACCCTATTAGGTCCGATGTAGGTCTTTTGTTTTATCTCCCCTGTATCATTCCATTAAATTGGTGATTAAAATAGGCTTTGCGCCGGGACATTTATATAAACAATAAACAAACAACAACACATACAGTATAATGCATAAAGGGATCTTGTAAAGGAGTTCTAATTGTGAGGAAGTCTGGGAAGACGTTTTTGCTAACCAAGGCAACAAACTAAATATATATTACCCGAAAACAATAAATCATGGAAAACACTGGATAATAATTACAAATATGATAATAACCAACAGGACGTCGGACCAGATAGTGCTAAGGCTATGAGAAAGGGGCAGGTGTTTGGCTGAGAGAGTGAGAGAGACAGAGAGAGAGAGAGAGAGAGAGAGAGAGAGAGAGAGAGAGAGAGAGAGAGAGAGAGAGATGCATACACACAGACATGCATGCATGCAAACATTCACACATTAATTCACACATTCATGTACACATTCGTAGACATACAGACATTTAGGCACATTCCTGCATCATACGTTAATACAGATATTCACACAGACAGACATACAGACTTATCTAGACTGACTGTAGATATTCCGACCCATTCAGGTATCCATATTTTTTTGGCGAGTGATAGCGAGCTTGCAACGAAAATATGTTTGCCGACAATTTGATGATGATTATAATTGTTTGTCCCATTGTTAAATATTTGAAGACATTTATACAGGTATTAAACTATTGTTGGTGAGTGATAGCGGGCTGGCAACGATTTATTTATTTATTTATTTATTTATTTTGATTTTTGCTCCACTAGAAAATGCCTTGTCTCATTACTGACTGCTTGAAGATACTTTGAGGTAAAAACATATTCCTGGCGAGCGATAGCGAGCCAGAAGCAAAGGTTATATGTGACCCATTAGATGATGCTTTTAAGATGTACAGGTCCTTCCTAATCTGAAGCAACAGGTAACACAGACTAACATGCTGCATAAGGTGTTACGGTACTGAAGGGGGGGAATAATATAAGATACTAAAGTCAAATGTTGACACTACTTACCAAGGTGTTGGTGGTGGTGTTGGTGTTGTTGTTAATACAGTTGACAGATGGAGGATCCGGTGTAGTGACAACGGTAGTCCCCCAGACCATCGACCCACATAAACCCACACTGGTCCTGTGCATCTGGCTCACGACTCCCCCACTGTTGTTGTTGTGGTGGTTGTCCATTCAGCCACAGGTTGTCACGCACACCAATCCATGACCATTTCCCTGAGGGAGGTTCATTATTATTATCATTACACACACTAACACTCACACAACACGGTTCTCACATGTCAAATACCTATATAGATTTTGTTTATTTTTTTCTTCTGGCGAGTGATAGCGATCCTGCAATATAGGAAACCCGGCCATTTGCTTTTATAGCGACAAATGTACAAATATATCTTGACAGAGTGGGTCTATATACAACAACAACAACAACAACAACAACAACCAGTGTATTCCTTTCTTTGTCTTTTTTTCGGTAGAAAAATGTCCCGGCTGAAGGACAGTTTCTCATAATCTATTTTGTATTAATTTCACCACAACACCAAACACCTCCAATGAAATTAATGAAAGCATATAATTATGTGATCCACCAGGATTCGAACCCGGCTCGCTAACGCTCGCCTATAGGAAATCGACACCTGAAAGGGTTGAAATATTTGGTGATCGCCATTTGTGTTTAGCCTTAACCCCTTCAGTACCGAGACGTGTTTTCAATTGTATTCTGGCTATGATTAGACGGTTTTATTTAGCTTAGGACATGAAGCAATTAAAAGGCTTCAACGTATCTTGAGTCAGCCTTTTAACAACCACAGATCCTTCCTTAGTTATATACAAGCCTCTAAATATTGTTGAAATACAGTAATATAAAAAGTCCTGCTCGGTAATGAACGGGTTATAGGGGTCGATATTATTAATACACAACGACCACAATGTCTGTCCTGCTCGGTAATGAACGGGTTATAGGGGTCGATATTATTAATACACAACGACCACAATGTCTGTCCTGCTCGGTAATGAACGGGTTATAGGGGTCGATATTATTAATACACAACGACCACAATGTCTGTCCTGCTCGGTAATGAACGGGTTATAGGGGTCGATATTATTAATACACAACGACCACAATGTCTGTCCTGCTCGGTAATGAACGGGTTATAGGGGTCGATATTATTAATACACAACGACCACAATGTCTGTCCTGCTCGGTAATGAACGGGTTATAGGGGTCGATATTATTAATATACAACGACCACAATGTCTGCCATGCTCGGTAATGAACGGGTTATAGGGGTCGATATTACTAATACACAACGACCACAATGTCTGTCGGCTCGCTATCACTCGCCAGCATTTAATTAACTCCTAAGTGGGGTATAATTGTCATAACATTATCTAACTAATGGTACAAAATGGGATCTGGGAAAGGATATGTATATTTTTAGCTTAACCGTATTTGCTCCATGGTTGGTCTATTTGGACCTCCCCTGTTTCTCTCCATTAGTTTGGAGGTTATAAGACGGTTCACCACATTAGTTTGCTATAGGAACACACTTTATCTTATTTAACCCCTTCTGTACCAGCGACGTCTTTTAAATTATATTCTAGCTATGTTTAGACGATTTTATGCAGCTTAAGAAGGATCTGTGGTAGTAAACACGGTTAACTGAGATAGGTTGATACCTGTTAATTGCCTGTTAACTGAATCAAATCGTCTAATGGTAGCCAGAATAAACTTTTATAGGACATTACCGGTACTGAATAATAGGTTAAGAGTCTATTTATATCTGGGCGCGTGATAGCTTCCCTGTAACTTACAAGCAACTGGCCTTCCACCGTGACACATTTGTCTATCATATAATGTCTGGGTGGCCATTTGTCTATCATATAATGTCTGGGTGGCCATTTGTCTATCATATAATGTCTGGGTGGCCATTTGTCTATCATATAATGTCTGGGTGGCCATTTGTCTATCATATAATGTCTGGGTGGCCATTTGTCTATCATATAATGTCTGGGTGGCCATTTGTCTATCATATAATGTCTGGGTGGCCATTTGTCTATCATATAATGTCTGGGTGGCCATTTGTCTATCATATAATGTCTGGGTGGCCATTTGTCTATCATATAATGTCTGGGTGACACATTTGTCTATCATATAATGTCTGGGTGGCCATTTGTCTATCATATAATGTCTGGGTGGCCATTTGTCTATCATATAATGTCTGGGTGGCCATTTGTCTATCATATAATGTCTGGGTGGCCATTTGTCTATCATATAATGTCTGGGTGGCCATTTGTCTATCATATAATGTCTGGGTGGCCATTTATCTATCATATAATGTCTGGGTGGCCATTTGTCTATCATATAATGTCTGGGTGGCCGTGTAAGAGAGTATGGGTCTGTGGGTTCAAGGATTGTGTGGGTGAGAATGAAAGTAGGAATACAAACGTGGGTGATTGTATGCGTGTATGCCCTGACAGAGGATATACTTGAAAGAAAGAAAGAGGAGTTCTGGATGAATGTGGAGGCGTGCCTGGAGAAGTTTGACAAGAATGAAAGAATATTTCTGATTGGGGATATGAATGGTAAGGTGGGTGATAGGAAAGTTGAGGGAGTGGTGGGAGGGTGGGGGGTACCATCAGAGGTGAATGGGAATGGTAGTGCACTTGTGGACGTATGTGTGGGGAGGAGGCTGTGGATAGCCAACACCTTCTTCCGACACAGAATGATCCACAGGTACACGTGGAAACGGATGTTGACGATGAAGGATAAGACAGTGGTGGAACGAAAGTCATTGATTGATTATGTATGTGTGGATGAACGAATGAAGAAATCTGTGATGGATGCTAGGGTGTATAGGGGTATTGGAGGGGGTCTGTCTGTTCATTATGTAGTGGTAGCTAAGGTTAGGATACAAAAGAAGTGGGTGAGGAGAGCGGGAGGGAGGCGAGAGGAGGGTGGAATGGTGAGGAGGGTGGAGAGGTTGCAGGAGGAGGAAGTCAGGGAGGAGTACAGGAGAGCAGTGGAAAGACGACTAGGTGGGTTCGACCTGGAAGTTATGGAGGAAGTGGAGGAGATGAGCAAGGTGTTTAAGGATGAGATCTGTGCAGCATGTGAGGAGGTGTGTGGAGTGAGGAGAAGAGGGAGGGGAGTGAAAGGTACAGCATGGTGGACAGAAGAGGTAAGAATAGCTGTGGAAGAAAAGAAGAAAGCATATAGAGAGTGGTTGGGTAGTAGAGGGAATGAAGATTCCGAGAGACAGAAACGAGCGAGGTACGTGGAGAGTAAGAGGGTGGTGAAGAGAGTAGTGAAGGAAAGTAAGAGATGAGTAGATGAGGAATTTGGAAGGAATCTGAGTGTAAAATGGAGGGAGAGTAAGAAACTGTTCTGGAAAGAAGTCAAGAAAGTTAGGGAAGGTAGCAAGGGAAACAGTAAGGGTGTGAAAGATAAGAATGGGAGAATGCTAGCCGAGAAGCAAGAGAGAGTCGAAAGATGGAGGGAGTACTTCAGTGAGTTGCTAAATGAAAGGAATGAAGAGCCAGCAAACATAGCTGGATATGGTATGGGAGGGAGAAGAAGAGAAGTAGTGGAGGAGGTGGGGATCAGGAGGTCAGAAGTGTGGGAAGCCATGAAAAGAGTGAAGTTGGGGAAAGCACCAGGAACAGATGGAGTGTGTGGGGAAATGTTGAGGTATGGTGGTGAGATAGTGATAGAATGGGTATGGAAAATGTGCAAACTAGCATGGGAGAAGGGGAGTGTACCCGATGACTGGAAGACTGGCATAATAGTCCCCCTATATAAGGGCAAAGGGGAAAGAGGAGTGTGTGGTAACCACCGAGGAATATGTCTTCTAAGCGTAGTAGGGAAGGTATACAGTAGGGTAGTGATTGAGAGAGTGAGAGTGAGAACGGAGAAATGGATAGGCGACGAGCAGGGAGGTTTTAGGAAGGGAAGAGGATGTGTAGATCAGATTTTTACCCTGAATTGTGTTGTGGAGAAGTATCTGGAGAAGAAACAAAAGGTGTATGTTGCCTTTATGGACTTGGAGAAGGCCTATGACAGAGTGGATAGAGAAGGTTTGTGGAAAGTACTTAGAATATACGGAGTAGAGGGCAAGTTGCTGAAAGCAGTGAAGAGCATGTATGAGGGTGCAAAGGCGGCAGTACGTGTGGAGAGTGAGCAGAGCGAGTTCTTTGACCTGAATGTTGGTTTGAAACAGGGGTGTGTGATGTCCCCGTGGTTGTTTACTGTATATATGGATGGAGTTATGAAAGAAATACTATCAAGAGCAGTGGATGTTGGTGTATCGCTGAAAAGGGAGGGAATTGAGTGGAAGCTACCTATACTGCTGTTTGCGGATGATACAGTTCTGATGAGTGATAATGAATGGGAGTTGCAGGGTCTGGTAAATGAGTTTGGAACAGTGTGCGAAAAACGGAATTTGAAGGTAAATACGGGGAAGAGCAAGGTTATGGTCTTCGAAAGGGGTGAAGTCACAGAGTGTGAGGTGAAGCTGAACGGTCAGGCTATGGAGATCGTCAACTCTTTTAACCCTTTACGAGCGGCCTATGAGTTTATTTATATGTACCGCCCAGCGGGGTGTTTTTAGCCAAAATAGGGCTGTTTACGTGATCATTTTCATGCCTAAATAAGACCCAGAACGTAAAACAAGTATCTATCCCTGAAAGGGCATAAACAGAGCTTTCGAATGACACCATAACGATCCTTTTATGATGGCTACTTTTCTTGCAATAACCGTGCAACGCGAGTGCAAAAAGCATGTAATTCGGTACTTTCCCCATACAATTCAGTATGTAGCGAGTGAGAGAGGGAGGAGGGAGCTGAGATTCGTGTCAGTAGGTTCGCCGCGGTGGTCTGGAGCAGTCATACGCTCGCTAGTCTCCTGCCACCACTTGTCTCTCTCTCTCAGCAACATTACGTGCTGAAATTGCCACTCGACCTATGTCGAGCGCCGCCACATAGTCCAGCTTTAGTAAATACGACTTAAGTTGCGCGCCGACTTTTAGGGGTTAAGTATCTGGGGAGTGTGTTGAGTAAAGATGGGACTATGGATGAAGAGGTGCGGGAGAGGGTACAACAGGGGAAGAGGGTTGTAGGAACGCTAAAAGCAGTAACAAGAAATAGGGTGGTCAGTATGGAAGTGAAGAAGTCCTTGCATGACAGTGTGGTAATCCCGACACTGACTTACGGAAGCGAAGCATGGACGATGGTTGAGAGACTCAGACCAAGAGTGAGAGCAGTGGAAATGAATTACTTAAGGACTGCGTGCGGAGTTACATGGAGGGATAGACAGACTAATGAGGAAGTAAGAAGGAGGTGTGGTGTGGAGGTAGATGTGCTGGAAAGTGTGAAAAGGAACAACTTGAGATGGTTCGGCCATATGGAACGTATGGAAAGCGAGAGAATGACTAAGAGGGTGTACGAGAGCGAGGTGGAGGGACAGAGGGGGAGAGGTAGACCGAATATGAGGTGGAAGGATGGAGTGAGGAACTACATGAACGAAGGCGGTGCTGGTTGGGGGGAGGGGCGTCGACTGACTGGGGACAGAGGTGCATGGGGGCGGTTCGTTCGTGGCCACCCCTTCGGGGATCACAGCGTCAGGCAATAGATAGATAGATAGATAGATAATGTCTGGGTGGCCATTTGTCTATCATATAATGTCTTGGTGGCCATTAGTCTATCATATAATGTCTGGGTGGCCATTTGTCTATCATATAATGTCTGGGTGGCCATTTGTCTATCATATAATGTCTGGGTGGCCATTTGTCTATCATATAATGTCAGGGTGGCCATTTGTCTATCATATAATGTCTGGGTGGCCATTTGTCTATCATATAATGTCAGGGTGGCCATTTGTCTATCATATAATGTCTGGGTGGCCATTTGTCTATCATATAATGTCTGGGTGGCCATTTGTCTATCATATAATGTCTGAGTGGCCATTTGTCTATCATATAATGTCTAGGTGGCCATTTGTCTATCATATAATGTCTGGGTGGCCATTTATCTATCATATAATGTCTGGGTGGCCATTTGTCTATCATATAATGTCTGGGTGGCCATTTGTCTATCATATAATGTCTGGGTGGCCATTTGTCTATCATATAATGTCTGGGTGGCCATTTGTCTATCATATAATGTCTGGGTGGCCATTTGTCTATCATATAATGTCTGGGTGGCCATTTGTCTATCATATAATGTCTGGGTGGCCATTTGTCTATCATATAATGTCTGTCTGGCCATTTTCTAGTTTGAAGGAAGTCTGGGAATACATTTGTGTTAGGTGAGGGAATAAACTGAAACACATCACTGGAATATAACAACAACAAATAAAACAAGTAAAAACCTCATTAATAATTGAACAAACTATCATAATAACCCACAAGCCGTCGGACCAAATAATGTTAAGGTGGTTTGTGGGTGAATTATCCTCTCCATTCCTCTTTGTTAATATCCTCCAAGGATCTGATCCATACATTAATAGAGGAAGGAAACATTGGCTGTATACTCCAAGGATCTGATCCATACATTAATAGAGGAAGGAAACATTGGCTGTATACTCCAAGGATCTGATCCATACATTAATAGAGGAAGGAAACATTGGCTGTATACTCCAAGGATCTGATCCATACATTAATAGAGGAAGGAAACATTGGCTGTATACTCCAAGGATCTGATCCATACATTAATAGAGGAAGGAAACATTGGCTGTATACTCCAAGGATCTGATCCATACATTAATAGAGGAAGGAAACATTGGCTGTATACTCCAAGGATCTGATCCATACATTAATAGAGGAAGGAAACATTGGCTGTATACTCCAAGGATCTGATCCATACATTAATAGAGGAAGGAAACATTGGCTGTATACTCCAAGGATCTGATCCATACATTAATAGAGGAAGGAAACATTGGCTGTATACTCCAAGGATCTGATCCATACATTAATAGAGGAAGGAAACATTGGCTGTATACTCCAAGGATCTGATCCATACATTAATAGAGGAAGGAAACATTGGCTGTATACTTGTCCCTTCAACCCTATTTGATCCGAGGGGGGGCTCTTTTAGTACTTCCCTTGTTTTGTTTCATCAGTTTGGAGATTATAAGACGTTTCACCACAATAGTTTGCCGATAATAACTCACTTCACCCAATTCAGGCCTCAATTTTGTCTGGGCGAGCGAAAACGAGCCTGTATCATTAAAAATATCAACCTTTGGCCGGGACATACTTTCTATGGAAATGTGTACAAATATTGCTTTAACTCTTTCACCACCATTATGGAATGTTCAATATATTGTGGTTCCATTAGTAGATTATCTTTAGTTTGTAATCTACGTATGCCACTCAAATGTGTAAATACACTTTTCCTGGCGAGCAGTAGCGAGCCACGCACAATATCTTTCTAGTTAACCCTTTCAGGACAGTGACGCTTTTTCATTATTATTTGGCTAACATCAGACATTCTGACGGTTTATAATACATTGCAGGCTCACTACTGCTCGTCTAAGAAAACATCGCCACCTGAATGGAACGAACTGTCAGATCATCACCAAAAATTTAGCTTGGAAGGGACTGAGGGTTATTTGTCGTAGCTTTAAAGGGGTCCGTATTATTATTTAACAACAACAACAACAACAACAACAACAACAACAGTGCCTGGCTGCTCGCTATCACTCGCAAGGATTTAATTAACTTCAAAGTTGGGATAAATTGTTAACATTTTCCAACTAATGGGGCAAAAGGGAGTCTGGGGAAGGATATACAATAAATGTTTTTGTGTTAAACCCTACTTGGTCCAAGGCGGGTTTTCTTGGACTTCCCCTTTTGTGCTTCATTATTTTGGAGATTTTAAGACTTTTTTCACTCCATTCGTTTGACGATATGAACAAGTTGACGATATGCAACACAATCTAGATAAATTGTCATGTTGGGCCCAAATTTGGCAAATGAGTTTCAATGCGGATAAATGTAAAGTACTACATGTCGGATACCTAAATGAGAAAGCAAACTATTCGATGAATGGCACTCAGCTTAAGAATGTAAACAGAGAAACTGATCTGGGAGTAACAATATCAAGTAACCTAAAACCGAGTCAACAATGTTCAGAAGTTGTTAAGAAGGCAAACAAAATAATTGGCTTTATAGGCAGGTCATTTGAGCATAAATCCAAAGAAGTTATCCTAACCCTTTACAATTCCTTAGTCCGCCCTCTTCTGGAATACTGCGTTCAATCCTGGTGCCCTTATTACCAAAAAGATATAAACAAGCTAGAACGAGTTCAACGTAGAGTTACCAAAATGATACCTAGCCTAAAGAACAAACCATACGAAGAGCGTCTTAGAGAATTAAATCTATTTCCTTTAACCCAGCGCAGATTAATAGCCTATACCCCTTTGAAAGGACATTAGCCTAACCTAACATCCTTACCTAACCTATCCTAGTATTATAGGTGGGGGCTGCCGCCCCCACACCCCAGCTTTGACTTAGATTTTTGGTGTATTTGTCTGTGAAGTGGGTATTTTTCAATTTGTTGATAACGAAAATCCTCCATGCGGACTATATGGAGAAAAATATGGCGGATCTATTGGTGCCTATTTTCCCAAATAAATTGTTTCTAATAAGGCGGATCTAGTGTCCTTGAAGATTATCGACGATTATATTTAGTATCAAAAGAGCCTCCAACAATTAACAGGCTTCGAACTATCTCACTCAACCCTTTTTGCTACCACAGACCCGTTTTCAGCTGCACAATATCGTCTAAATATAGCTAGAATAAAAAGAAAAAGACGTCGCCGGTACAGAAGGGGTTAAGGGGAGATGAGTTGTTTTTCTGCCCCCCCCCCCCTTCTCCCTCATGTTTAGCCCCACTAGTTGTCAGATTATAAGACGTTCGGTCCATTAGTTTGGCGATTTTTAGACCTTTCGCCCAATTAGTTTATCAATATTAACACTTTTCGTCTTTTTAGTTGATTTTTTCCTGGTGAGCGCTAAAAGTGCTAACATTTCCTGGTGAGCGCTAAAAGTGCAACATTGACAACGAAATGGGATGACAAAGCTTAAAATTGCCAAACTAATGGGTCGAACTTCTTAATATCTGAAACCTAAAGGAACTAAACATGAGGGTGAAGGGGGGGCCAGACAAGCGACCCATCACCCCTTAAGCATAGACACAGACTAAAGTAAATCATATCAGGTATAATCTATTCTCTTTCTCTCCCTCTCTCTTTGGCTTGTATCCATTCGGCCCCATTCAGCCTACGTTTTTAAGACGTTTACCCCCATCATGGTGTCTATATTTTCCTGGCGAGCGGTAGCGAGCCAGCATATATATTTTTGTTTTGACAGCAAGCTAAATTTATACATTTTTCGATAGAAAAATGTCTCCGGCGAATCCGGATTTCTCCATACAATGCTGGCTCGCTATCGCTCGCCAGGAAGATATCGACACCTAGATGGGGATAAACGTCTTAAAACGGTTGGCTGTATGGGGCCGAATGAATACAAGCCAGAGAAAGAGAGGAAAGGAGAGAGAGATATAAAAAGCCGGTGACCCCCCTTCATCCTCGTATTCTGGCAACTATTAGACGACTTTATTCAGCTTAGGAAGGGCCACGAGCAATGATAAATCGGGCTTCAAACTATCTCAATCAACTCCTTTATAACTACCACAGGTCCTTCCTAAGTTGGGCAGGAGTTGTGTTATCGGGCGTATCACTATCACCTACCTCTGACCGGGTATATCCTAGTGTTTACTATACCCTTTGAAAGGACATTAGCCTAACCTAACAACCTTACCTAACCTATCCTAGTATTATTGATGGGGGCTGCCGCCCCCACACCCCCGCTGTTTGACATCAACTTACGTGTGTACACGACGTACGCCCGGTAACACAACTCATTCCCTAAGGCGTATAATATCTTCTAAATATGGCTAGAATAAAGGGCAAGAATATAGTTACCGGGTGTACATCCCGTCTTGTTTACACTACGCGGACGCTCACCATCATGTTCCCGTCTATTTTGACTGCCTTTGGATACAAAAATACATTACGCTAACCAAACAACCTAACCTAACCTAACCTAGTATTATAGATTTATAAGTATTTATTTTATTTTAAGTATTTATAGACGATTTATGTTGTATGTCGGTAGTGGTACACCCGGTAACTACATCCTTCCCCAATAAAGTATAACCCACGTTTCTGGTTTTCAAGGGGATACTCAAGCAAGCGTTTAACCCCTTCTGTACCGGCGACGTCTTTTATATTTATTCTAAAATAATTATATTAAAATCGCTGAACTAATGGGCCGAACGTCATCAAATCTGAAAACTAATGGGGCTAAGCATGAGGGAGAAGGGGGTCCAGAAAAGCGACCCATCTCCCCTTAAGGATCTATGGCAGTAATAAGGGTTAAGTGAGATAGTTCGAAGCCTGTTAGTTGCTGGAGGCCTTTTTTTAAACTGAATAAAATCTTCTAATAGTAGCCAGAATATATTTACATAGACGTTGCCGGTACAGAAGGGGTTAACCCCTTCTGTACCGGCGACGTCTATGTAACTTAAGTCTGGCTACTATTGGGCGATTTTATTCAGCTTAGAAAGGTCCTCCAGCAATTAACAGGCTTCGAACTATCTCACTCAAGCCTTTTTACTGCCATAGATCCTTAAGCTGCACAAAATCGTCTAAGAATAGCACATTTGACCGTACTTTACATTTTAGTTTACACCAGGTTGTTCTGGGGGGTGGTCCTGGCAGTGGTTGGGGTGAGGGCAGGAGAACCATCACCATCCTTACTATCTAGACTATCCAACACTTCTCCAAAACTCCTTGATGTTAACTCTCTTCACCAAGTCCTACGATACATACTCACTCGAGAGGTTGGTGAAGTACTTAAAAGTTCTTTATTATCTATAGACTGCTACATTATATATATATATATTATCTATAGACTGCTACATTATATATATATATATTATCTATAGACTGCTACATTATATATATATATATATTATCTCTAGACTGCTACATTATATATATATGTATTATCTATAGACTGCTACATTATATATATATATATTATCTATAGACTGCTACATTATATATATATATATATTATCTATAGACTGCTACATTATATATATATATATTATCTATAGACTGCTACATTATATATATATATATATTATAGACTGCTACATTATATATATATATATATATTATCTATAGACTGCTACATTATATATATATATATTATCTATAGACTGCTACATTATATATATATATATATATTATCTATAGACTGCTACATTATATATATATATCATATCTATAGACTGCTACATTATATATATATATATATTATCTATAGACTGCTACATTATATATATATATATTATCTATAGACTGCTACATTATATATATATATATATATTATCTATAGACTGCTACATTATATATATATATATATTATCTAAAGACTGCTACATTATATATATATATATATTATCTATAGACTGCTACATTATATATATATATTTTCTCTATAGTCTCCTACATTATATATATTTAATATCTTTATACTGCTTCTTTATATATATATATATATATTATCTATAGACTGCTACATTATATATATATATATATATATTATCTATAGACTGCTACATTATATATATATATATTATCTATAGACTGCTACATTATATATATATATATATTATCTATAGACTGCTACATTATATATATATATATATATTATCTATAGACTGCTACATTATATATATATATATATATTATCTATAGACTGCTACATTATATATATATATATATATTATCTATAGCCTGCTACATTATATATATATATATATTATCTATAGACTGCTACATTATATATATATATATATATTATCTATAGACTGCTACATTATATATATATATATTATCTATAGACTGCTACATTATATATATATATATTATCTATAGACTGCTACATTATATATATATATATTATCTATAGACTGCTACATTATATATATATATATATCTATAGACTGCTACATATCTATAGACTGCTACATTATATATATATATATTATCTATAGACTGCTACATTATATATATATATATTATCTATAGACTGCTACATTATATATATATATATATTATCTATAGACTGCTACATTATATATATATATATATTTTCTATAGACTGCTACATTATATATATATATATTATCTATAGACTGCTACATTATATATATATATATATTATCTATAGACTGCTACATTATATATATATATATATATTATCTATAGACTGCTACATTATATATATATATATATTATCTATAGACTGCTACATTATATATATATATATTATCTATAGACTGCTACATTATATATATATATATATATTATCTATAGACTGCTACATTATATATATATATATATATTATCTATAGTCTGCTACATTATATATATATATATATTATCTATAGACTGCTACATTATATATATATATATATATTATCTATAGACTGCTACATTATATATATATATATATATTATCTATAGACTGCTACATTATATAATATATATATATTATCTATAGACTGCTACATTATATATATATATTATCTATAGACTGCTACATTATATATATATATATATTATCTATAGACTGCTACATTATATATATATATATTATCTATAGACTGCTACATTATATATATATTATCTATAGACTGCTACATTATATATATATATTATCTATAGACTGCTACATTATATATATATATATAATATTATCTATAGACTGCTACATTATATATATATATATATTATCTATAGACTGCTACATTATATATATATATATTATCTATAGACTGCTACATTATATATATATATATATTATCTATAGACTGCTACATTATATATATATATATTATCTATAGACTGCTACATTATATATATATATATAATTATCTATAGACTGCTACATTATTATATATATATATTATCTATAGACTGCTACATTATATATATATATATCTATAGACTGCTACATTATATATATATATATATTATCTATAGACTGCTACATTATATATATATATATTATCTATAGACTGCTACATTATATATATATATATAATTATCTATAGACTGCTACATTATATATATATATATTATCTATAGACTGCTACATTATATATATATATATATATTATCTATAGACTGCTACATTATATATATATATATATATCTATAGACTGCTACATATATATATATATTATCTATAGACTGCTACATTATATATATATATAATTATCTATAGACTGCTACATTATATATATATATATTATCTATAGACTGCTACATTATATATATATATACTATCTATAGTCTGCTACATTATATATACATATATATTATCTATAGACCGCTACACTATATATATATATATATCTATAGACTGCTACATTATATATATATATATATTATAGACTGCTACATTATATATATATATTATCTATAGACTGCTACATTATATATATATATATTATCTATAGACTGCTACATTATATATATATATTATCTATAGACTGCTACATTATATATATATATATATATTATCTATAGACTGCTACATTATATATATATATTATCTATAGACTGCTACATTATATATATATATATTATCTATAGACTGCTACATTATATATATATATATTATCTATAGACTGCTACATTATATATATATATATATTATCTATAGACTGCTACATTATATATATATATATTATCTATAGACTGCTACATTATATATATATATATTATCTATAGACTGCTACATTTATATATATATATATATTATCTATAGACTGCTACATTTATATATATATTATCTATAGACTGCTACATTATATATATATATATTATCTATAGACTGCTACATTATATATATATATATATATTATCTATAGACTGCTACATTATATATATATATTATCTATAGACTGCTACATTATATATATATATTATCTATAGACTGCTACATTTATATATATATATTATCTATAGACTGCTACATTATATATATATATTATCTATAGACTGCTACATTATATATATATATTATCTATAGACTGCTACATTATATATATATATTATCTATAGACTGCTACATTATATATATATATTATCTATAGACTGCTACATTATATATATATATATTATCTATAGACTGCTACATTATATATATATATATTATCTATAGACTGCTACATAATATATATATATTATCTATAGACTGCTACATTATATATATATATTATCTATAGACTGCTACATTATATATATATATTATCTATAGACTGCTACATTATATATATATATATATTATCTATAGACTGCTACATTATATATATATATATTTTTTTTATCCAGAGCATAGTATATAAATTTGTCTTTTCACCGAGAATTTTCCAAATCTGTAAGGATGTAATATTCAGACGTACCGCCTGTCTTGTTTACAATACTCACAAGCTAGCGATCATGTTCCCATCTATTTTGACTGCCGTTGGATACAATAATAGGTTGAGTGCCCCCTCTCAACCCCCCATGACTTATTGGCATGATCATATATATTGCCAGAAGGGCGCAAATTAACAGAACAAAAAGGCAGTCAAAATAGACTTAACGAAACCACGAGCGCACGACCTATGTAAACATGACGACCATACGCCGCCCGGATACTACACCCTTCCCTCCAAATCTTAGTTTCTTCTTTAGCTGTTAAGATGTTAGGTGTTCTTTATATTTAGCTGTTAAGATGTTAGGTGTTCTTTATATTTAGCTGTTAAGATGTTAGGTGTTCTTTATATTTAGCTGTTAAGATGTTAGGTGTTCTTTATATTTAGCTGTTAAGATGTTAGGTGTTCTTTATATTTAGCTGTTAAGATGTTAGGTGTTCTTTATATTTAGCTGTTAAGATGTTAGGTGTTCTTTATATTTAGCTGTTAAGATGTTAGGTGTTCTTTATATTTAGCTGTTAAGATGTTAGGTGTTCTTTATATTTAGTTTATATTTCGCATTTTTGTCATCAGCTGCCAAGTCAACATTGTTTACACTTTTCATTCTCACAGCTTCCTCATTGGTTGAGGAGCGGATCTTTTCTTCTTGGTGATATCATTTATATTCTTGTCTTTTTATGATTTTATATGCATTACAGTTTGCTCTCTAGACCTCTATCAAGCTTAAAAAAACACCCCGAAGACCCTCCTTCAAGATAAATTTGTACATTTTTTGGCTGAAAAATTTCCCAGCCGAAGGCTGGTTTCTCTTATATTACAGGCTCGCTACCGCTCGCCAGGAAAAAGTAGACACCTAAATAGCACGAAAGGTCTTGATATTGCCTAAGAAGTGGGGTGAAAGTTCTTAAAATCGACAAACTAATGGGGCGAACATCTTTAAATCTCTTAATTAAATGGGGCTAAGCATGAGGGAGAAGGGATCCAGTAAAACCAAATGACTCTCCTTAATTCCTGACAGCTATCTGGTCGGGTGCGGGGTCAACCTCTTCCTTGACGAGGGTGGTGGAGGGGATGCTAGTGAGGTCAATGTGGGTGGTGGGTATGGTGACCTGACTCGCCTCCTTGACCTACCCTTCACTGTGACCCTCCTCAGCAGCCGTAACACAGAGCAGGGGGGTCATCTGGGGGGGCAGGGGCAGTGCCTTCCTTCACTGATGAGGCCCGTATCAGTATCTGTTCTGTATATGTCTTCGTCTCTCAACATGTGAGTATGGTATGGTCTCTGCAGGGTGAAAGATGCTTGACAATTATCTAAATTATGTATCTCTTGGCATGTGAGAATGGTATGGTCTCTGCAGGGTGAAAGATGCTTGACAATTATCTAAATTATGTATCTCTTGGCATGTGAGAATGGTATGGTCTCTGCAGGGTGAAAGATGCTTGACAATTATCTAAATTATGTATCTCTTGGCATGTGAGAATGGTATGGTCTCTGCAGGGTGAAAGATGCTTGACAATTATCTAAATTATGTATCTCTTGGCATGTGAGTATGGTATGGTCTCTGCAGGGTGAAAGATGCTTGACAATTATCTAAATTATGTATCTCTTGGCATGTGAGAATGGTATGGTCTCTGCAGGGTGAAAGATGCTTGACAATTATCTAAATTATGTATCTCTTGGCATGTGAGAATGGTATGGTCTCTGCAGGGTGAAAGATGCTTGACAATTATCTAAATTATGTATCTCTTGGCATGTGAGAATGGTATGGTCTCTGCAGGGTGAAAGATGCTTGACAATTATCTAAATTATGTATCTCTTGGCATGTGAGAATGGTATGGTCTCTGCAGGGTGAAAGATGCTTGACAATTATCTAAATTATGTATCTCATGGCATGTGAGTATGGTATGGTCTCTGCAGGGTGAAAGATGCTTGACAATTATCTAAATTATGTATCTCTTGGCATGTGAGAATGGTATGGTCTCTGCAGGGTGAAAGATGCTTGACAATTATCTAAATTATGTATCTCTTGGCATGTGAGTATGGTATGGTCTCTGCAGGGTGAAAGATGCTTGACAATTATCTAAATTATGTATCTCTTGGCATGTGAGAATGGTATGGTCTCTGCAGGGTGAAAGATGCTTGACAATTATCTAAATTATGTATCTCTTGGCATGTGAGAATGGTATGGTCTCTGCAGGGTGAAAGATGCTTGACAATTATCTAAATTATGTATCTCTTGGCATGTGAGAATGGTATGGTCTCTGCAGGGTGAAAGATGCTTGACAATTATCTAAATTATGTATCTCTTGGCATGTGAGAATGGTATGGTCTCTGCAGGGTGAAAGATGCTTGACAATTATCTAAATTATGTATCTCTTGGCATGTGAGAATGGTATGGTCTCTGCAGGGTGAAAGATGCTTGACAATTATCTAAATTATGTATCTCTTGGCATGTGAGAATGGTATGGTCTCTGCAGGGTGAAAGATGCTTGACAATTATCTAAATTATGTATCTCTTGGCATGTGAGAATGGTATGGTCTCTGCAGGGTGAAAGATGCTTAACAATTATCTAAATTATGTATCTCTTGGCATGTGAGAATGGTATGGTCTCTGCAGAATGAAAGATGCTTGAGACACTGATCTAAATGATGTATCTGTGTACGGCGTCTTCTCTGCAGGATGAAAAATGTTTGAGACCATGATTTAAATTATCTATCTTTCTATGACCTCTTCTCTGCAGGATGAAAAATGCTTGAGACAATGATCTAAACTGTGTCTTTCATCATGTGTTGGTGGTGTAGGCCTAATGGTTTAGATGCTTATGTTCTGGGTGTGGTGTCCCGAGTTCGAATCCCGGGAGGATCATATGCTTTCATAAAATTATTCAAGTGCATTCAGGTTTTTAATGAAGGATTAATGTTAAGAATGGGGTGTTCCTTAATGGTCTCTGCAGGATGAAAAATGCTAGAGACACTGATCTAAATTATGTATCTCTCTATGGCGTCTTCTTTGTAGGATGAAAAAAATGTTTGAGACAATTATCGAAATTATGTGTCAGCATGTGAGTATGGTAAGATCTCTGCAGGGTGAAAGATGCATGAGACAATTATCTAAACTATGTGTCTCTGTATGGCATCTTTTCTGCAGGATGAAAGATGCTTGAGACAATTATCTAAACAACTATAGTCAGTTTATTTCCAGCTGCCAGTAAAATGCGATGTCCTCACCTTAATTACTCAGCTGTTACCGGTACGTCGAGTTTGTATCAAAATATGTTAATTATTAACACTTTTTTTATTACCATGATGCAGAGACAGCGGTTTCATATCTTTCCAGTAAACAAACAATCTACTGTATGTATCCAAGCATATATTAGATTAAACATTCATTTTTGACCCTCCTAGAGATTGTAAGTGGGAGTTCTGGCAAATTATTGAATTAATGCTACAAACCCCTGCTGCGCCCCCTACAGGCAACACACCTGGGAACGCTGGTGGAGTCTGTGGGCCTGGAGGCCTTGGATCACCTGGGGTGCTTCATCTTTGTCACCACGGGGGCAGCAGGGGGAGCAGCGGCGGGGGAGGGGTCAGCTCAGGTCATCCTCCAGAACCAGGTCATGGCTTGGAGACCCTATGCAATAGTTCTGACACAGGTACAGTACGCTGGTTCTCTTGCGGTAATTTGGATATTAAATTATTGTAAATATATTGGGTAATTCGGTAAGCGTAGCGGTAAGAATGTAGTATTCAGGCGTACTGCCCGCCTTGTTTAAACTACTCGCATGCTCGCGATCATGTTCCCGTGTATTTTGACTGCCGTGATATACAATAATAGGTTGAGGGCCCTCACACCCGCCCCACGACTTATTGTCATCATCATTTAACCCTTTCACGCTCATATGACACAGAGGTTGCCAGATTAGTAATAAGAAATAGTTCTCTCAATCTTATAATTACCTCTCCAAAATTAGTTTTCTGCCCACAGCTAACTCAAAGATAACTGCAGAGGTTGAAGTAACTAAACTAAAGGTTTCTAAATACCCCTGATGGTAACAAAGGCTTTAAAGTATCCCTAATAGGCTCAAAATCGCGTCATATGTCGGAGAGGGATATATTGCCAGCAAGGGGCAAATAAAAAAAAAAAAAAAAAAAAACGCGAGCGCACGACCTATGTAAACATGACGATTGTACGCCGCCCGGATACTACATCTTTCCCAGCCTAGCCACTATTATTGTAATACTCGGGGAATCAATATTTTTTAGACTTATTTGGATATTTGTAGAATATACTGCTTACGATACTTACGATACCTTGCTTCACATTAAGGGTCAATGAGAATGATGGGAGATGATGCCCGTATCCACTTCATGAAATTACTATGCTTGAAAGTGAAAGGCTTTATTTGATAACTATTATAAAATATACATGGTATAATCCTGTGTAGCGGGGAGACCTGTACTTATACCTCAATAATTTGGTAAGGTTACAATATATATTTACACTTTACATTCATAAATAGTCCACTAATATACTAGATTAGGTTAGGTTAAAGATATTGTTCAATATTTCTTAGTAAATAGACATCCGAAAAACAGTTCTCCCCACTACACAGGATCTTACCAAATACATTATCTAGCATAACCCAGCTTTCTTATACATACGTGATGCAGTCGGGATCAGGCGATGGAGATGAGTGGGAGATCTGGAGTAGCCTGGTGTTTCGCGGCGCCTCGTTAGACCTGCTCTACCTGGCCGACCGCTGGATTTCCGGACAACCCCAGTGCCGGATTAACCCCTTCCCGGACAAGCTGGCGGACTTCCACGGCAGTCAGTTGCGAGCCGTCACCTTCGAGCCCGCGCCCTCCATTGTTGATGTTCACGACAAGGATGGGGGGCATGCGTATGATGGTGAGTGTTAAGGGGGCCCACCTCGCTTTTTTTCTCTTTCTCTCCAACTCTCTTTAGCTTGTATCCATTCAGCCTACTGTTTTAAGAAGTTACCCCCATCCTGGTGTCAATATTTTCCTGGGGAGTGGTAGCGAGCCAGCATATTTATATTTTTGTTTTGACAGCAAGCTAAATTTGTAAATTTTTTGATAGAAAAATTTATCCGGCGAAGCCGGATTTCTCCATACAATGCTGGCTCGCTATCGCTCGCCAGGAAGAAATCGACACTTGGATGTGAATAAACGTCTTAAAACAGTTGGTTGAATGGGGCCGAATGGATACAAGCCAGAGAAAGAGAGAAAAGGAGAGAAAGAAACAACAACAGGTGACCCCCCCGTAAGGAGGTAGAGTTGATTTATTAGTGTATATATTATTTATATTATCTAAATACTGTATACAGTACATACATACATAAAATTTTAAGACTGCGTGTTCCACACGTAAGTGCAGTTTCAGTCTCTTGTCCTAATGGTGGCATTCCAGGCAACCCTGTTAAGGGCTGCTTCACTTGTCAAGTTCTTGGATTTGAGATCGGCACGTATAGTCCGATCCCAGGTCTTCCTCGGTCCACCCCTTGGTGCAGCTCCCTCCACAATCACAGACCTGCATTTTTTCACCCAATTTTGTTCATCCATTCTCCCCACATGTCCATACGATCCCAGTCTACTTGTACGCATCACCTCGCTAATACTCTTTATACCTAAACGTCTCCTCAGCTCAACATTTGTTATTCTATCCTGTAGCCTGGCCCCACACATCCATCTCACCATTCTCATCTCATTACGCTTCATTCTGTTGACATCCTCTACTTTAACAGCCCATGTTTCTGAGGCATACGTCATTGCACTTCTAACACATGAGGCATACACCTTTCCCTTCAGGGGGAGAGGCATTCTTTTCATGGTCAGGATTGGCATCAATTCTCTGAACTTCCCCCAGCCACACCTAATACTAGCAACAGTGGCAGCCTCGGCCCCACCACCGACAGAGATGGTATCTCCTAGGTAACAAAACTTGTTCACCAGCTCCAAAGACTCATTTCCAAAATTCACAGCCACAGGATCATCACTTAACACAAGCTCGCCTTTGCACACTACGCACTCAAATTTCTCTATTTCTGACTTATCCTTCGGCAGGGGCCCCTTTATTCTACTACAGCGCTTACTGGTATCTATATTCCCCTATTGCAAACTCAACATTGTTACAGAGGCATGCTAACTGTTAGGGTATAGGCTAGTCATTTATTATGATTTAACAATGTATAATGAAATCATGATACTCTAACTATTTACCCTCTCAGTAATTCTTCTATATCCACAGGCATCGATATCCGGCTTCTCCACATCCTATCCGAGGCCTTGAACTTCCGCTTGAGTATAGTGAATCCCTCGGATGGTGGCAAGTTGGGGTCCCCCATGGGTAACGGGTCGTGGTCCGGGCTGACGGGGGACCTGACCCAGAGGAGGGCCCATATGGGGGTGGCTAACCTCTTCATTCACATACACTACCTCGAGGTCAGGAACACAGATGGACAAAAGCCTTGGTGCATAGTTGGTTCCAGGCTATTTAATATGCATGTATTTGAGATTGAACAAGTTTGAACACACTGTAAATTTGGGATGAAATATTCATTTGCATGCAATTCCATGATATTACTGAGCTCATGTAGAAAAATAACTGATATATATATATATATATATATATATATATATATATATATATATATATATATATATATATATATATACATAGATATATATATATATACATATATTATATATGGCAAACTATGTAATATAATAATTATATAGTTGACGAAATTATAAAGTGTGATGTGTGGTTCAGGTGGTGGACATGACGGTGCCCTACGACATGGAGTTTGGTTGTTTCATCACCCCCCTGCCTGAGGCCCTCCCGCAGTGGGTAGCCCTCTTCTATCCCTTCAGCCTACAGGTATGAAGCTACAATTACCTCATCATTTAGCACCAGAAACTGAACTGCTTGATATTCTGTACACCACTAATCCTAACAAATGCTTTGCTTGAAACCGTATGATGTTTTCTTAACTAAATTAAACCTTGTCGGTTATATAGGGGAGGTGTAGTGGAGTGGTCTTGCCACTGGCCTGGTAATCCAAAGGTCCCGGGTTCAAATCCCGATGTATCAATGGGAAGATATTATTGGGATGGAATTTGTGCTGTACCTAGTATCAGTGCATTACCACAAGCCCACCGAAACGTCAATAAAATACCCTCATTGTTCCCTGATTATATAGCAGTGTATGAATATTCCCATATTCAAAATATGCTATAGGGGTGCAATGCCTGGTGAGTTATAAGTGTGAGAGTCCGAGTGTAGGGGGTGAGACAGTGAAGCACGGGAACGAGATGGCTTCAGAGATGGGGTCGTTTCGGGCCATTAGTGAGCACCGTGCCTCATGTGAAGGCAAGATGGCAGGTGCTCGTTGTACTCTACGTGCTTCACATGTCTCACTCCCTAGACTGGAACAAGACCTCACAGGCTTCACTGTTCATTGTAAAGCGGTGAATGTTAAGGCTCTCAGCCTATGCCCGAGAGGAAGTAAGTTGGAATATAGAAAAAAAAAAAAAAAATAAAAAAAAAAATACACTGTAATACCCTGTACCCGCAAAAATCCCATAACCACAAAACTACCCGAGTTGACGTCTGGGATAGCGTAAAATAGTCGTTGGTGGTGAAGTCTGAGAAACCCACCACGTGAATCACCACGAGGTTATCACCTGGTTCTTTCAAGGAGAACTAAGGTTGCTATCCTATTGTACGACCGTGGTAGTACAGTGGGTTAGCGCGTGAGTCTGGTAAAACCTACTGAGGTCCCTAACCAGGGTTCGAATCCACGCCAGACACCACCACTTGGCCTGGGGATTTTCAGGAGGGTTAAATTCCCTTCACACCCAGCATTTCACCAACACCAATGTATATTTACAACCACAAGATGGAAGGTCAGCTATATAGGTAAAAATCAGGTAAACAGGGCATTGTGAATTTCCAACATATTATGAAAGCCTTTGATCAACAATGCATCCACTTGCAGGTGTGGCTGGTAACGCTCCCTCTTCCTCGGGTTGGGTACATTCTGCTCTACCTGACCTCCCAAGCCGCCCACCACCTCCTACAGTCAGAGTCTCTGTGGGCCACCTCTCTGTCTCATAATATCTTTTATGGCACCGGGATCTTCTTTGGGGTCAGCATGCCTCAGGTAATTTTTTTTTTTTTCTATGTGGATGAGGGAGACAAAAGGCAAAACTGCTTGTGACGAGTGCCTCCCCCAGAGTTAAAAGAATGACTAAGCCAAAATCAAATATTATTATTATAAAAGCCTTTCATAAGTCTTCATTATTTAGCTAAGATTAATTCACATATAAGTACAAGAATATATTAAACAAATCCTTCAAAATAAACTTATAACTTTTAGGCAATTCGGGGGCTGATGAATGCTTGTGTGCTTGCTTTTTGTGGGCGAACTGTTATGAGTTCTTCTCCTGCCACCTCTTTTTCCTTTCTCGTGTCTGTTGCTGATCCTCCCTACCCTTGGGCCTGGCTACTGATTGACTGACTGACCTATTTATCTCTTTCTTGAGGTACCGTTGACTGACGTGACCCGCAGCTACTTCATAATGTGGGTTTGGTTTGGCCTACTGTTAACTGTGGTGTACCGGTCTTCACTCACGGCCTTCCTCACCATACCTCTAGTGCAGCCTCCCATCAACACATTGCAAGAGGTAACCATAATAATAATAATAATAATAATAATAACAATAATAATAACTATAATCAAAATAATAATAATAGTAATAAAAATAATATTAATGATAGCAACAATAATCTTCAGGAGGAAAAGTATCGCAAGGGTATATGTAGCGAACAACATCTTTATTAGAAACGTATCGCAAGGGTATATGTAGCGAACAACATCTTTATTAGAAAAGTATCGCAAGGGTATATGTAGCGAACAACATCTTATTAGAAAAGTATCGCAAGGGTATATGTAGCGAACAACATCTTTATTAGAAACGTATCGCAAGGGTATATGTAGCGAACAACATCTTTATTAGAAAAGTATCGCAAGGGTATATGTAGCGAACAACATCTTTATTAGAAAATCGCAAGGGTATATGTAGCGAACACATCTTTATTAGAAACGTATCGCAAGGGTATATGTAGCGAACAACATCTTTATTAGAAAAGTATCGCAAGGGTATATGTAGCGAACACATCTTTATTACAAAAGTATCGCAAGGGTATATGTAGCGAACAACATCTTTATTAGAAAAGTATCGCAAGGCTATATGTAGCGAACAACATCTTTATTAGAAACGTATCGCAAGGGTATATGTAGCGAACAACATCTTTATTAGAAACGTATCGCAAGGGTATATGTAGCGAACAACATCTTTATTAGAAAAGTATCGCAAGGGTATATGTAGCGAACAACATCTTTATTAGAAACGTATCGCAAGGGTATATGTAGCGAACAACATCTTTATTAGAAAAGTATCGCAAGGGTATATGTAGCGAACAACATCTTTATTAGAAACGTATCGCAAGGGTATATGTAGCGAACAACATCTTTATTAGAAAAGTATCGCAAGGGTATATGTAGCGAACAACATCTTTATTAGAACGTATCGCAAGGGTATATGTAGCGAACAACATCTTTATTAGAAAGTATCGCAAGGGTATATGTAGCGAACAACATCTTTATTAAACGTATCGCAAGGGTATATGTAGCGAACAACATCTTTATTAGAAAAGTTCGCAAGGGTATATGTAGCGAACAACATCTTATTAGAAACGTATCGCAAGGGTATATGTAGCGAACAACATCTTTATTGAGAAACGTATCGCAAGGGTATATGTAGCGAACAACATCTTTATTAGAAAAGTATCGCAAGGGTATATTTAGCGAACACATCTTTATTAGAAACGTATCGCAAGGGTATGTAGCGAACAACATCTTTATTAGAAAGTATCGCAAGGTTATGTAGCGAACAACATCTTTTATTAGAAACGTATCGCAAGGGTATATGTAGCGAACAACATCTTTATTAGAAAAGTATCGCAAGGGTATATGTCGAACAACATCTTTATTAGAACGTATCGCAAGGGTATATGTGCGAACAACATCTTATTAGAAAAGTATCGCAAGGGTATATGTAGCGAACAACATCTTTATTAGAAACGTATCGCAAGGGTATATGTATGAACAACATCTTTATTAGAAACGTATCGGCAAGGGTATATGTAGCGAACAACATCTTTATTTGAAACTATCGCAAGGGTCTATGTAGCGAACAACTCTTTATTAGAAAAGTATCGCAAGGTATATGTAGCGAACAGCACATCTTTATTAGAAACGTATCGCAAGGTATATGTACGAACAACATCTTTATTAGAAAAGTATCGCAAGGGTATATGTAGCGAACAACATCTTTATTAGAAACGTATCGCAAGGGTATATGTAGCGAACAACATCTTTATTAGAAAAAGTATCGCAGGGTATATGTAGCGAACAACATCTTTATTAGAAACGTATCGCAAGGGTATGTAGCGAACACATCTTTATTAGAAAAGTATCGCAAGGGTATATGTAGCGAACAACATCTTTATTAGAAACGTATCGCAAGGGTATATGTAGCGAACAACATCTTTATTCGAAAGTATCGCAAGGTATATGTCGCGAACAACATCTTTATTAGAAACTATCGCAAGGGTATATGTAGCGAACAACATCTTTATTAGAAAAGTATCGCAAGGGTATATGTAGCGAACAACATCTTTATTAGAAACGTATCGCAAGGGTATATTGCGACAACATCTTTATTAGAAAAGTATCGCAAGGGTATATTAGAACACATCTTATTAGAAACTATCGCAAGGGTATATGTAGCGAACACATTTTTATTAGAAAAGTATCGCAAGGTATTGTAGCGAACAACATCTTTAGAAAAGTATCGCAAGGGTATATGTAGCGAACAACATCTTATTAGAAACGTATCGCAAGGGTATATGTAGCAACAACATCTTTATTAGAAATATCGCAAGGGTATATGTAGCGAACAACATCTTTATTAGAAACGTATCGCAAGGGTATATGTAGCGAACAACATCTTTATTAGAAAAGTATCGCAAGGGTATATGTAGCGAACAACATCTTTATTAGAAACGTATCGCAAGGGTATATGTAGCGAACAACATCTTTATTAGAAACGTATCGCAAGGGTATATGTAGCGAACAACATCTTTATTAGAAACGTATCGCAAGGGTATATGTACGAACAACATCTTTATTAGACGTATCGCAAGGGTATATGTAGCGAACAACATCTTTATTAGAAACGTATCGCAAGGGTATATGTAGCGAACAACATCTTTATTAGAAACGTTGGTACCTTAAATAAAGATGTTGTTCGCTAGCTATGTACGCTATACCCTTGTGATACTTTTCCTCCTGTAGCAACAATAATAATTATGATTATTACAATAATAATATGTAATTCTACTACACGACGAGACAGAAAAAGGGGCGAGAGAACGCGAAAGTGGTCCCGGACCCTGGGAATAGGAACTTTAAATGTAGTTTCTGTTCAAGCTCTGTCTCGTGTTGGCCACACCCAGCAATGGGGTATGTGCCTGAGTATATACATACATACAATAATAAAAGAGTTATTTTCGAATTGCAGGGTGAACACAAACACGTGAGAATTACATAATTATGCTAACTAATAAATTTGTACAATGATGGATGTAAGCTTAACACTTTCTTTACATGGACTAACATAGCGAAATAATTAGCTCTGGCGGACATTTTCCGCTATTTTCGTCGTACAATATAAATTGCCCTAGCACCATATCCATAGCCCTGGCAGAATTCAAACTAGTTAAAATTTAAAAGATTCGGTCGAATTCTCCTCATAAGTATTAATTTATACATTCATTCTAAGCCTCGCAGCCTTCAGAATGTTGTAGTCTTTCTCCTCAAGCATTGTCTCGTATCCTCGTTCGCAATGTTACGCTTGTGTAAACTCAGTGAACTAATCTGTTATTTTTATAAAGTTTTTTGTATAGACGAGTTTTGAGTTATGGCCTGTAACATGATATGAACCTAACATTCCTACTTCCAGTCTATTTGCTGTAAGTAGGCGAAAAATCATGACCTCTAACCTCTGTAACTCAAAAACGACTAGAGTAATCAAGCTAAGATTTCTACCATTTGGGAAGAGTCAGTCAAGGAATAGATGTGGAAATTTACAGCCCATTTGCTCTAGCCTTTATTTAGTTACAGAGGATAGAGTTCATGATTTCTCGCCTACTTACAATGAATAGACTATAGTATTTAGCTGTCACAAATACATATAGAAGTAGCCCTGTTTATGTTGCATTTCACCTTCTGAAACAACTTGCTTAGACACACCCTTCTTCAACCAATGTGTGGGAGGGATCTGAACACGCCTATTACGAAGTTGAGGCGCCTTTCAATGACTGCACCTTCCAGATAGTGTCATCAATCTTTATCATCATCATAATCATCTTCCAGCTCGTGTCATCCTCCCTACCTGCTTGGGGAGCGACGGGTCTGACGTTCAAGAAGATGCTGGAGGAGAACCCCGACCCCATGGTGCAGCAGCTTGCCCTTCGATATGAACCCGTAGGAGGCGCTGAAGAAGGTATACTGCTCACTCCTCAGAGGAAGTAAGTATGGAGCTATCCCCTTCAGCACCATGACGTCTATTTACATTGATTATGGTTATAATTAGATGATTTAATGCAGTTGAATAAGGACCCATGTTACTGAGAGGGTTTATTGAGCTCATATTTCCCCATTTTGGCTCGACTGTTCCTTGATTTTGGCCATGTCACTCTTTCAACTCTAGGGGGGGGGGGGGGCACTCATCGCAGGCAGTTTTCCACATAGACAAACAAATCTGAGATGTACTCACAGGGCTAAAAATATGGGCATTATCTTTACATATTAATCCTTATTGTATTTTGACAGATACGCCATGATGGAGAACCGGCAGTTTTTGGAGTACATGATTGCTACGAACTATACCAACAAGTATGGAGGGGAGCCCCTGCATGTTATGTCGGAGTGCTTCCTACCATTTAGGTCAGTGGCGGACCCTCTCAATGCTCCTCAAATGGTGTTATATTCGGTGCTCCTCAAATGGTGTATATAGTCAGTGCTCCTCAAATGGTCTATATATTAACCCTTTCAAGCTGCAATACGCGTTTCTGTTCTGGTTTTCTGGCTACTATTAGACAATTTTATTCAGATTAGTAACGGTATATGGAAGTCAAAGGGTTGATTGAGATAGTTTTTACCATTTTAATACCCAGAGATACTTCTTAAGCTACATAAAATCATCCAATGATAGCCAAAATAAACTGCTAAAACGCATCGGAGCTTCAAAGGGTTAAGTGCTCCTCCTTCCTCTCCTTTAGGATCGGGATGGCCCTGCCCAAGAAGGCGCCCTATAAGCCTAACTTCGACCAGGTGGTGAGCCGGGTGGTGGAACCCGGGCTGGTGAGTGGAACCATCTGTCTTAACACTGCATGGTCCGACGTATTGTCATACGATATTTTGTTAAATAATTATTGATAGTTTTGAATGCTTTTACCATTTTTGAGCAACTTATTTTTGAGCAACTTATTTTTAAGCAACTTATTTTTAAGCAACTTATTAGCTAGTCCACTGGGTTAACAAAACGCCTCCCCAAACTTCCTTCAAGCTAATACAAAAAAAAAAAAAAAAAAAATCCACCCAGAACCCCTTCAAGCTAAATTTGTACATTTTTCGATACTCGGCCAAAGGCAACTTTCTTCTAAGTTACAGACTCACTATAGCTCGTCCAGAATAAAAAAAGATCCCTGAATGGACGGAGGTAAGGGGGGGGGGGGGGGGGTTTCTGGACCACCACCTTCTCATATTTAGCCCCATTAGTTTTAAAGTCTTATAACATTCGCCCCATTGGTTTTGCAATGTTTACCTTTCGGTCGTTTTTTTTTTTTTTTTTTACCGAAAAATGCACAAATTTGTCTCGACGAGGGTCTTGGGGAATTGTTATAAGCTTTATGGAGGTTCTAGGGGAGAAACTAAAGAAATAATAAATAAATCAATAAAAACAATCTTCCCAAGGGAAGAATTATATTTTACTATTTATTGATTTATTTATGTATTTATTTATTTTTTGATATATATACTGTATATATATGTATTTATTTATATATTTATTTATTTATATGTATTTATTGATTTATTTATATTTTGTTATTTCGTTCGTTTGTTTTGTTGTTTATTTATGTATTTATTGTTGTATTTGTTAGTTTGTTAGTTTATTTATGTATTTGTATTTCTTGATTTGTTTGTTTGTTTATATGTTTGCATAATGCGCCACCTTGTGTATCTGCAGGTGCGGTAGTGGTTTAGCGACGTTCTCTTCGCCAGCCGGAAGAGAGGGTCCGGCGGGGGGCGGGAGCGGAGGGGTGGGGCGCTGAGCATCGATAACCTCCAGGTCGTTTTTTTTTTTTTGTCTTAACAGGGGGTAAATTGCCATAGCCACTTACAAATATCGTAGTCATGTACTTAACTCCTTGCGACATATATGACGCGATCGCGTCATATGGAACTTATAACCAAAAACTCATATGACGCGATCGCGTCATTTGGACTTCTCTCCATGCCTCTCCAATAAGTTTATGACGCGATTTTGCGTCATAATATGACGCAAAATCGCGTCATAAACGTCATCTTATGAGCTGATAAGATGGACTCATAAACGTCATCTAAAGAGCTCAGTAAGTCGCATCATAAAAGTCATATTATGAGCTCAGTAAGTCGCATCATAAAAGTCATTATGAGCTCAGTAAGTCGCGTCATAAACGTCATCTTATGAGCTCAGTAAGTCGCATCATAAACGTCATCTTATGAGCTCAGTAAGTCGCGTCATAAACGTCATCTTATGAGCTCAGTAAGTCGCATCATAAACGTCATCTTATGAGCTCAGTAAGTCGCATCATAAACGTCATCTTATGAGCTCAGTAAGTCCGATAAGTTAGCTTACGATAAAACCGTTGGTGGCAACCTCAGCCTCCTCCGATAATTCTACGGGCCGCAGTGTTGTTGTGAGTGTAGTGCGAGGCAGTGGCAATGATCCCGGGGCTCCCGCCTCCTCGGACTTATTGGAACATAATATGTCTGAAGGAGTTAAGGGGAGATGGGTCGTTTTTTCTGGACCCCACTCTCCCTCATGCTTAACCCCATTAGGTCTCAGATTTTAAGACGTTTGGCCCATTAGCTTGGCGATTTTAAGACCATTCCTTTCCTGCCATTTAGGTGTCAATTGTTCTCTGGCGAGCGAAAGCGAGCCTGTAAATTTAGGAAGAACCGGCCTTTGGCCCGGAAATTATACTACCGAAAAATGTATATACTTGCCTTGAAGGAACGTCTATGCCTATGGGGTGCTTTTCTAAGCTTGAATAAATAGACCAAAAAATCCCGGCCAATATCCCCTTAACTTAGAACTTGTGGTAACCCAGGTTCGAATTCTGGGAGTATCACATGCTTTCATTAATTTCATTGGAAGGTGTTTGGTGTTGGGAGTGAAATGAATAAATTAGATTATTCATAACTTAGCTTTTATGAAGATATTGTTGGCAAATATTTTTTTAATAATGAAAACTTGACTTGAGTATGGTTCAAAGACGCAATTGTTTCTCATTTTTCCATTAACCTAAGACGTGCGCATGGGGGGTATGAGACACCACATGCCTGTGCGCACGTATTTGAGCTGTTCCCATCACTAACATAGTTATTTTACCATAAATAGCATTAATACTTATCCATATGCGCCTATTTTACGTTGATTATAAAGGTATTAACCTGTTACAACAATAAAACAAGTGGAAACAGCGTTTGGATGGTCAAAATCGGCGATACAGGCCAGGAGTTACATAAGGTATGGCTGAGGCAACCTCCCTCCCCTCCACTCCTCCCCATGTCTGGAGAGAGATTGTCGATCGATACTCTCTCTCTCTCTTGCACTCGCTTGGTAACAGTGATGGCAACGCCCTGCTTGCAACTCGCTAATGTTAGCACAAAAATAGACCACAGAATAAGGGAATAACAGGGAAAATAGGTGATAACTGAAGGAGGGGGGAGGGGGGGGAAGTGGGGAAGGAGGGAATGTGGAGGAGTGATATTTGACATGGCCCAGGGGCATAAAACAAAAAAAAAACAAAAAAAAATGGGTTCAAGTTTTTTTGGGGTGTTTTAAATGGATTTTTTTTGGCCCAGGATCTTAAGAGTCTTCCCGCAGTCGCCCGGGTTAACCCCCTCTGTACCGGTGACGTCCTTTTAACTTTATTCTGGCTACTATTAGACGATTGTATTTAGTATCAAAAGGACCCTGGTTGATCTGCCACTAGTCGACATTTACTGGTTTATGTGTTCAATGGGTTGAGTTGTTCGGGGACCCCTCCACATAACCAAAAATTAAATGCACATATTAACCATTGGCATAAAAAAGTCCTCTTTTCTTAGTATAATGCCATTGTCTAGTGTTCCTCAGAATGCCAGAATACAATGCATTATTATTGGGAAAGGTTAATTCGAAACGGTCCTATAACCCTTATGCTGCGGGCATATTTCCACTATAATAGGGCTAAGCAAACTGCCTGAATGAAATTAAATTTTTGAAGAAAAAAAATAGAAGAAACGAGCTTTCAAATGACACCAGAACGATCTGTGTAGCGTGTGCGGTTCACCCGCAGCGTAATTACAGACATCGGCAATATTTGCTAATAATTAGCAATGTCGCGCTACAGTTGCCTTTGGCAACACTGAATATATCTCGCGAGAAATGAGGTGAGAGTCTCGGTGCCGCGGTAGATGTGCTGGAGAGCGGATGGGTGCCTGTCGCGCTCCTGCTCACTCGCACTCGTCTCTACAGGCTTTAATGGGCTTTAAATTGCAGGATATTGCCAGGATGTGCCTGGACGGTCCCCGCAGCGTAAGAGTTAACCAAGAGACGTCTTTCCTACACTGTATTAATCCGCCCAGTTTTAGTCAAAGTATCATTTACAAAATAGTGTTACTGTATTAAATGTTTTTGATTGCCATGAGCAAGTTAATGACAGACAAACTGATAACAACCCCCCCCCCCCTCCCCCAAACAGTATGCGTGGCTGGTGTTGGGTAGCGGTCTGGGGGCGTCTCTGGCAGCCTTCCTGGTGGAGGGGGTTACGAGGAAGAGAGGGGGACGTCAACAACCTTTAACCTCTTCTCTACCGGTGACGAATTTTTAGTCATATTCGAGCTATTTTTAGACAATTTTATAAAGCTTGGGAACGAGATAGTGTGTAGTCTTTTAATAGGTATATGTTCTTTCTAAGCTGAAAAAAGTAGTCTAATAATTTCCAGAAAATAATGAAAAGGACGTCACCGGTATCGTACGGGTTAACGAGAAATTAACAACCTTCGAACACAAATCTTGATGACTGATTGATGAATATGCTGTAATCTTCCAATAAATGACCTCTACTGTACATCTAAGAATTTTTCATGTATATAACATAATCTAGCCCTACTCGACGTAACGTTGCCCACATAAACTTGTGGAATAAATGGTTTACAAATTTTGTAGATTGCCATATGTCCAGACATCTGAAAACTAATGGGGCTAAACATGAGGGAGAAGGTGGGGGTGGGGAGGCGGGGGGGGGGAGAGGGGGGGGGGCAGGATATAAAAAGGTTTGATAATAATGTGTCTTTATGAAATAGGTATATTGACAGTAATGAATATAATCACCATATGAGGAGGAGCACTTTATTGACAATGTTTTGCATATAGCTTCATCAGGCCAATCATTAGCCTGATAAAGCTATATGCAAAACGTTGTCAATAAAGTGCTCTTCCTCACATTGTGTTTATTAATTTTGTCTGCTTTTTTTTAATTGATAGTAATATACCTATTTCACCCTTTCAGTAACGGCGACGTCTTTTTCTATTTGGTTTTAGCTACATTTAGAAGATATTGTGAAGCTTAGGAAGGATGTATGGTTAGCTAAAAGGATGAAAGCGATAGTCTGTAGCCTTTTAATTGCTAGACGTCGTTCCTAAGCTGCATAACATTGTCTATTAGTTTGCCAGAATATAATGAAAAGGATGTCATCGGTACTGAAGGGGTTAATATCAGGATAGCAGGTATGTCACTGTTAACCCCTTCTGTACAGATGATGTACTTTTTCATATTATTCTTGCAACTATTAGACGATTTTGTTCAGCTTAGGAAGGACGTCTAACCATTAAATGTCTTCAAACTAGCTCAATTAATCCTTCTAGCTACTATATATCCTTCCTATGCTTCATAAAATCGTCTAAATGTAGCTGTAATCAAGTAAAAAAGACTTCGCCAGTACAGAAGGGGTTAATATACCCAATGATTTTCTGTACATTTATTATACCTCGATCTTCTTGTATAGCGTAAAGGTCCTTCCTAAGCTGTTAAAAATCTTCTTAATTTAGCCTGAAGAGAATATACAAAGAGCCATTATTAACTGAAAATGTTAATTATGCTACGCAACATTAAAGATGTAAAGAAAGTAGTTAAAATTTCCGTAATAAGCCTATATAATATAAGGATGAAATATAATATAAAATTATTAATTAAACTACATGCGGGCTGGAGCAAACTGGTTGTAAATTTCCCTGCCTATTTACTGATTAACCCTTTCCAAATGGTGAAAATATCAACTCGATTGCTCTTGTTCTTTTTAAGCCATGAACAGTTGAGGATCGGGAATTCTAGACTAGTCATTATGGATTAACTATTTATTCCTTCAGTGCAAGCCCCAACACTCTGGGGAGTAACGTAGTTGAAGGGGTGTGTATTTGTTCACGCTAAACGGGTCATCACGCGAGACCTTACTGTATATCGTATTTCGATTTTCTAAGTAATATTTCTTGACCTTTATGCAATGTTATTAGGAACTATGCGAACAAAAAGAAACATAGGTTACATCTGTATTCAACCTTCAGCACAAACCCCAACACTATGGGGAATTATATGGTTGAAGGAGGGTGTAGGTCTATTTATGAGTGTTAAATAGGAATTGATATATTAATAATTTAGTTACCCACAATTTGTAATTTTCTTTAAAGACCACCGACTCAACTCCTGTACAGGGACTGTCCTGATCCCCGCTTCCATACGTCTAGGGGGTCGTCAATTCGCGGATTGCGCCGACCTAGTCAAGAACATCATTGTTGCTAAAGACCACAAGGTGGTTAGTCTGGTCTGTTACACTATCCCTCCTTGCAACCTTCGCCGCAGTCCCGCAAACATTGCCATGATCTCTTTTGATGGACTTTCCCCTCTTCCCCATGTTATTGTCGGTGGTACTCGCCTCCCCGTGACCGAGTCTCTTCCTCGTCCCCTCGCAGCTGCTGGCGTTTTGGCCACCTGGCGAAGTACTGTCTTACGTCCGCTGAGTGCCCTCGTTGCCCACGCTGTGCGCAGTCGGGACATGCCGTTGGTGAATGCCAGTCTACATCCCATTTCTGTCTTTATTGTCGTTGATCTCATTCAGCCGACTCTAGAATTTGCCCCATTTATCTGTTTGAGTCTGAAGTTGCTGTCATCAAAGCGAGACAAGGCCTTACGCTTACTGCGGCTCGTCAAGAAGCTCGTCGCTTGGGCTTTACCCCTCAATCATTTTCCAAGACTCTGTCTCCTCCCTCCTCTTCTTCCCCTTCTTCTACCACGCCCCCCTCTTTTTCCGTTTCCTCAGACCCTCCCCCCTCCTCCTGTCCCCTATTCCGCTCTCCCTGTCACACCGGTTTAGTCGTCACCCTCTATTCCTTCTACCAGTTCTTCTTCCAGACTTTCTTCTTCTACTTTTTCTTCCTCTTCTGTCTCCTCCGTTTTTACTAACAGTCTCTTCCTCTTCTGTGCCTCCTCGCAAACATTGCCAAGATCTCTTTTGATGGACTTTCCCCTCCTCCCCTTGTTATTGTCGGTAGAGTGAGGGTTCAGGATATTCCACAATAGCTTTGACTTTCTTTGGATCTTTCTGAATTTTCCCTCCATCAATCATTTGGCCCAAATATTCAACCTTTGAGGCAAAGAATACTCATTTATCCCGGTTCAATGTCATCCCTTCTTCCTGTAGCCTCCCAAGCACCTTCTGCAGACGTTCCTTACGTTCTGCTTCAGTCCGTTCCATTATCAAGATGTCATCCATGTGGCAGGTAACTCCATCCAACCCTCACAGAAGCTGATTCATGCGTCTCTGATAATATTCAGGTGCAGATGTAATTCCATAAGGAAGCCTCTTGAACATGTACCTTCCAAAGGGAGTAATAAAGGTTGTCAATTTGCAGCTATTTGGATCTAACAGTATCTGATGAAATCCTGAATTAGCATCAATTTTGGAATACATTACTCCACCTGCAATTGATCCAAGTGTACTCTCTACTGTAGGCATTGTGTAAATCTCTCTTTTAACAGCTTGGTTTAATTTGGTCAATTCTACACACAAACGTATATCTCCTGATGGCTTTGGTACAACTACGATGGGAGCACACCAGTCAGTAGGTTCCTCAACAGGTTCAATAACATCCGAAGCAACCAGCCTCTCCAACTCTTTTTCAACTTTCTTGACTAAAGGAAGGGGTACTCTCCTAGGGGCACTGAGACAAAACGGGGCAGCATTTTCTTTCAAAATTATTGAGTGGTTGCCTTTCAACTTACCTAGGCCATTGAATAGCTTTGGATAAGCCTGTATGATGTCATCTTTAGTATGTAAGGCGACCTTGTCCTTTTCATAGCTCACAACTCTAATACTGTAGGTACCTGGAATTTCATGCAGAAGTCTCAGATTTTGTATTGCTGGGACACCAAGTAGTAGTTTTGTTGCTCCTCTCACCACATAAACTCTTTCATGTATTACATTTTGGTCATGAGTTAGTTCAAGGTCGACACATTCAACAGTTTCTAACCGCATATCCCCAGCTCCAACAAGTTCTTTATCAGATTTCATTAACACACCAAAGGAACTTTTGTAAGTATTTTCTGGCATGACTGACACCTGTGCACCTGTATCGATACACCTCACCAGCTCTTCTTTGTCACTTGCTGTTCTCAGTCTATTGAACCACCCTATGTCTCTCCCTACTCTTAGAACAGATTCCATACTGCCGGTACCGGTAGTTGTAACTACGTCAGTCAGCGTCACTCCTCCAATAAATTCATAACCCTCACGACGCTCAGCAGAACCCGGTTGATCGTCTTGAATTTCTCGTTCATCTTCTACTTCTCCTACTCTTGACCTCCCCCGACTACGGCACACTACAGCATAATGCCCCACTCGCTGGCATTGTCTACACTTTTGATCTGCTGCTGGGCAATTTTTCTTACCAAATGTATGATTTTGATTACAATAGTAGCATCTCCTACCGTGTCGTACTGGTGGTTTGCTTTGTGAGGTCTCCTTCGCTGTCTGGCCTTTAGATGTAGGGAGCTGGCGACGTTGTACATACTCAATTTCAGCTGTCTTTGACTCCTGAAGTTCTTGTCTGGTAGCTTCTCTTAGAGACAGTATCTGAATCACTTTTTGTAATGTTAGAGAAGCCCCTTCATCATATAACCTGAGTTTAGCTTGGTCATCCACACAAGAAAATGTGATTTTATCTCTTACTGCTTGCTCAAGAAAAACGGAAGGGAATTTACATTCATTAGCTAATTCTCGGACTGTATTTACCCAAGAATCACAACTTTGCTCTGGGTCTCTTTTTTTTAAGTTTACCCCAAATTTATCTCTCAACATTAGCTGTGGATCTCTCTTGGTAAAATATTCATCATACTTCTTGATAACTGACTCATAGCTGACCTCCTCTTCTGCATTCAGGAACTTAAAATTTGCATATATCTCTATAGCTTGATCACCAATATGATTCAGGAGGAGGCCTATCTTTTGTTCACCTGAATTTTTTTTAGCACCTGTTGCTTGAAGATATATTGCGAATCTCCTTTTACATTTCAACCAGGAATGTACAGGAGTACCTCTGTAGAACTCCAGGGGGTTTGATGAAAGCCTGTGCCATGCCTATTGCAGGAAACTTGCAGACTGCACTAGGCTAGGCTAAAGCTCGGTTCAAACATACCCGTCCTGAGCTCCCGTCCTCTGCCGAGAACTGAAAACGTATGGAATCGTGCAAGGACTCCGAGATAAACGGGTATGGTCTGTTCATGAACATACAGTGACGCCACAACTTGGGCCGCGGCGGCGAGGGAGCCGAACATTTTTTGACATACCTAAAATAAACGGATCAGGACGGACCAACCGCCAAAAATCGGTTCAAGGGCGGGTCACCCACGTGACTGGTCAGCGCATAGGCGCCGTGTAGAAGAGTCTATGCAGCGCCTAGACGCTACCAGACGTAGTCTATGCCCCGACCAAAATATTTGAAAGTTGAGACTGCGACATGGCAACGTCGCCGCACGTGATCACCCCGTGCGTCCCCGCCCACCAAGCGTCCATAAAAGAGCAGCCGCATGTGGTCCTACCTCAGTTCCCAAGCCGCCGTCACCGCCAACATTGACCACCTCGCACAACCTCCAACCTCCACCCTACTCCAACCTCGAGCCTACGTTATGCCTAATAAGTCTGACTCCAAGAAGCGGCGATGCATCATGACAAAACCAAAGAAGGCCCAGGACACCATAGACCGCCAGGTGATGGAGGTAGTAGAGGAGACAAAGAGCGCCCATGCTGTTGTAGAGCAGCAGGGTGCCCCTCAGATCACCCACACCTGTCATCAGCCTGGACAACGATGCAGTGGTTGTAGACCCGGCCCCGAGTGATTCAGAAGAAGAGCAGCATGAGCCGCAGGAAGCTCCGGTACAGTTCTGGATCCTCTGCTGACAATTCCCTCATGAGGGTGTGGTAGTGGCCATAGGTCTCCCTCCTCAAGAGGTATGGCTTCACCCACACACTTCGCTTTTTCCTTCTATTCTTCAGCTCGCTCACAAACTTCCATGAAAGTTAGGACCGTTGAGCCACAGTTGTACGTTGCAATCCATGTACAGCTGCACTTGATTCAACAGAGTGGTGTCCATGTTGAGGGACACTCGGCAGGAGAAGTTATATCGGCGGCACGCTGGTTGAGACTGAGGTGTCTCTGTGCCACGCCCCAATATATATGCATGATGGGGGCCATCGCCGACGACACGCGGCCATCATATTGTCGTCGCAGTGCCGTCACAGTGCGTCTCAGACAGGTCGTATTCAGACTTATTAGGTCGCCTTCCAAAGGGACTGGTCGTGGCACCAAGTCGCCGCCCATGCTCCGTTTGCCGGGGCGGTCACGTGTTGAGTTCTCCGTCCACTAGCCGTGCATGCGCCGTCTTCCGGGGCGGTGACGTGTTGAGGTCGGGCATCAGAGCCAGACGTGGGCCACGTCGGGACACAAGGTCATCCGTTTTGATCGCCCGTCCAACAGTTTTTGGTGGTCGGGGGAGGACGGGAAGCTCAGGATGGGTATGTGTGAACCGTGCTTAACTCTGGACGCTCCGCCTGTAGTCGCCGCTAGGCCTAGTGACACACGATACTATAGCTCTTCATATTTCACCAATTCACAGGCTTGTCACTTCAACTATGTTACCAGCCACTTTTCTCAAGCTTCGATCATCCCCACTTCTGACACCCATGTTGTATGATTGTAGGCCAAATGTATAATGGAAAGTCCCAGGAGGCGTTTTTTGTGGCTACATCCGCCTTTATTGTTGTTCTGGTCCCAAACGCTCATCCATTTACAGTGTTGCCACAATTCATTCAATCTTGTTACCAACTTCTACATTACATCATTACAATACAGTAATACCACACTCGCCTCCCTGTGACCGAGTCTCGTCCTCGTCCCTCCCTGTGTTCCGCCGCTGCTGTCGTTTTGGGCCACACGGCGAAGTACTGTCTTACCGTCACGCTGAGTGCCCTCGTTGCCCACGCTGTGCGCAGTAGAACATGCCGTTTTGGTGAAAGTTGCCAGTCTACATCACAGTTCTGTTT
>CM064577.1:51151818-51256953 GCA_032716605.1 Paralithodes platypus | reverse complement strand
TAATACTATATTATAATGTATGTAATCAGAAAGAGAGATAGAGAATATAGATATGATTCTGACCACATGGATCGCCTTTCGGCCTGCTCTACTTCTTTGATTTTTCCATGCAAACGTTGGCTTCTCGTGGCCGGGGGATTACTGGTATGCGGTCCTGGGAGATACAGAGAGAATCCCATACTCGAGCATATAATACATTTACATTAATCTTCTTTCTATCCAGACGAGTGCAAAACAATGTGTTGGTTTTAATCCGCGTGCCATTCACTGCTGTCAAATAAAAGGAAAATACATCAAACGTATATTTGCCAAAACCTATCCCTCTTACTTTATGGCCTAAACATAATATTGATCTCCAAATGTGTATTTAACAAAAAGTTTGGCCTTCCGTGTAATCATGGTGGAAAATACTCTTCCCGTCTCTCTTCGAACATCCGTCTTCATAAATTTGCTCATATGCACATTTACCAAAGAAAGGCCGAACCCTCTCACCCTCACTTTATACTCCAATGAGATCTTACAGACTTATTGACAAATGTTTGCGAAGGTAGTTAATCAGCAGTACTAACTAGGGGCACAAGGAGGATGTCACAAGTCCCGATGACAGTAGAAATCTAAAAATTTAAAACTGACTTTGTTATTTCCAAATTTACGCGATTTAATCCTATCCAGACCCATTTATGTTGCTTCACTTAAAACTTCATAAGCATGCGAAGCATTGGGTAGTTTCCAACCCTTCCGCCAAGCGAAGGTATTGTTATATTCCGAAAATTGTGATATATCTTTCAATTTACTTATTAATGAAGCCTGATTTTGCTTTTTTATCAACCTGTCTTAAACAAGCACATAAAGTATCTGTCTGGCCGGAATTACTTATGCATATTTGCTGGGTTGAGAAATAACGATATTGATGCTCCTTCCTGAATAGTATAATCAGTAAATATGACGTATTCCTCACTCTCCCAGCTCTCAAGCAACACTGACGGGTCCAAGTAGAAGTCTCTGTGTTGCAAGGATCTCTAGCTGCCTCACCCGTGTAAAGAGACCGGGAGAGGAAATTTTGCGCCGAAAATTACCCGATAAAAGGGGAATAAGATGAAAAGTAGCTGATCATTTCAGGAGGGGGGAAAAGGAGGGGGGTTGGGACACATATGTAGGAGTGGTAGCAAGTAAGGAGGGGGAATTATCTCACCTAATCACATATTGCTTTGTTTTGATGCCACTGGGTTTTTCTAAGTTTATTTTTATGCGCTATGGATCTTATTTGAGGAATCGCAGTGCACCAGAATAACCTCTATTTATTAGTGGCCCCTCCATCATTGCGATATGCCTATTATATAATAGCCTCCATTAAGCACCCGCGGTAGCCAGTTTGAAATCTACCGCCGCGGGAGGAACAGAGTACTTACATCATAAGTGTAACGCCTATTCTCTTTGGAAATCGTCTTATGATCGGGTACTCACTACGAAAACAACCTCTTGTAAAAAAAAAAACAAAAAAGAAAAACATTGTCCTTAATATTTTTATTAAAGCTTTCCATCGCGGTGGATTTCTTGTGTGTGGATTTGACGCTGCTCCCTTAGCCGCCTACTTTCTTCCTTCCTCCCGCGTCCGTACCGTCTGGTTGGGTGCAGCTGCGCTCTGCTTCATTCTTCGTTCTCTCTTCTAGTGAGTCCCTGCTCATTTGATATACCTGAGTTGTATTGAACAGTGTTTAGATTAGCTAGCACAGGCTGCCCCATTGGTACGCCCGCAGGAAGTGTTAAAATAGGCTATTTGTACAGGCCTTTGAGTCTGGGATCTATGCGCCATGTGGTGGTGTTGTTTTTTTCTTAGCTCTTGCTTTAACATACTATATTTAACTTGGCTTATGTGCTTCTTCGCGTCTAGGACGTTGCATCTTTTGTATTAGCATGCTCGTTGGGTTACAGTTGCCACCGTGGTGGGAACCTCTTTTTTGTGATTGTCCGAGTCTGCGCTTGAGCCCATATTTTTGTTGCCTTCTCATGTGCTGTTTTATTTTGGGTCTAGTTCTGTGTAAGGTAGCTGCCAACTGCATTGGTGTCTTCTACAGCCTCGTGGTGCACGGAGGGGTTTTTCCAGTATATAGTTTATTATTTTTTTTTTATGAATAAATATTTTTTTAACTATTTATATAGGGTTTTTCTGAAGCCTACTATCCTGAGTGTTGCATCGTGGTGATGACATGTTTCCAGGGGTTAGACGTCCTGATGGTGTGGGTTTTTGGGGGTGTCTGACTTTCCCAGATAAGTCAGCACCTCTGAAAATTTTGGTTCGTTTTTCCCACGGCTTTCAATGCACTGCTGCCCTTTTTCTCATCTTGCTGACGAGTGAGGAACTTACCAAATGTCCCAGCATGGTGTGCTGAACCACGAACCTCCCGGCGGAAATACTAATTCCTGAGGGAGTCAAACTCGGCCCGCAGAGTGAACTCGCCCTGACCGATATCCTCACGCGACAAGACTTAGTACGCCCGGCCATACAGTCAAGTGAGAAATACTATCTAACCTAGTCCTAATAGTCATTGATAGTAAAGAGGCGTGGCAATACTATCCATCTAATTCAATTAGTCAATGATAGTGAAACGCTTAAGTTTTCATGGGCCAGTGACACTTGTCACAGGCAAGCAGTTCCACAATTTGAAAAACCTAAAGGTTTTTCTAGGTCAGGTCCAGCGGAAGGTTAGAGTAGCAGTGGCTATAGCTAATTTTCCGGCGGACTTGAGGTAGGATGCGTTAACACCTCTCGGGTTATCCTTATGAGCATTGATTCCTGGAAATTTTCTATTTCCAGATCACAACACTTCAGTAGCGGTACAGGCAGCAGGCAGACAGCCGATTCCGGTGGGGACGGGGGGGAGTCTCAGCTCCATCATGCCTCGTTTTGACCTATGCGCTACTCCTACCTGCTCTCGTTTACCAGTATTTACACACAAATTATGTATAAAATGCGTTAAGTGGCTGGATCGCTCCCAGGGCCTCTGGGTATCTAAAAAACGCACCATGTGTTCAGAGTTACGAACGGTGTTGTTCGATAAGAGAGACCTTTCATGCCTAGCAGCTTTAAAGGAGATTAAGAATTTGTTTAATGGTTACGCCAAAGACGTGGCCCATAAGGCATTACACTGTGACGATGAGGCCATGTGGGAGCATCTTGTGATTAAATCTCTATTATGAAAGTCAACTCCGGCCAAGTCAACTAAGCCAAACACGAAAGCTAAAGTACTTTCCAAAGATCTAGTGAGTAGTAGTGACAGAGAAAGGGCCTCGGCGACCCCCCCCCCCCAAACCGGTCGAAGAGGAGACGGTCACCTTCACCTAGGACCAAGTCTCGGTCAAGATCTAGATCTCCTCGTAAGCAGTCTCGTCATTCTTCTGTCGAGTCGTCTAGGTCGACTAAGCGATGGAGGGAGGACTCTGTTTCTTCGACACCAATCTCTAGTCCAGGACATAAAAGTGCCCGCACGGACGACATGCAGCCGCGCCACCAGCTTTCGCCGGGGTTGCGGCCACTCCCCTCCACCTCTACCTCCATATTGCCTAATGTCCAATCTGGCAGCTCGGAGGTAGGGACGGAGGGGACTAAGTCGAGTCCCAGGGATGAGCCTAGACAAACTTTGAGTGAGCCGCAAGGCTTTACCTTTGCTATACCTAAATTAAATTATGTTACACGTAAGGGTCCTCCAAACTATGTCAAACAGGGTATTAGCTGAACATTATAGGGGTTCCCCGACTTGCTCAGGGTCAAGGGGTCTGGAGAGTCAGAACCTTCCCAGGTAAATTTCTTGCGTAATAACCAGGACATGAGTAGGGAATGTATTAACATAGAGACAATTCCCTCATCTGTCCCGGATTTGGTTTGGCCGTTAAATGATCAAGTAACTGGAACCCGGCATCCAACGCCGGAAGTCATAGAAATACTAGGGGAGCCGGAGGACGTTGATCTGTCCTCGGCTCACAGAGTGAACAATGAAGAAGAGTCGGAAGAGAGCTCTCAGTCCTCTCAAGGGTCCCACAGCAAATGTGTTACCACGGATGAACTAAGTGATATCCTACATAGAGTTATGCGTGAATATCCTGTGCCTCCTTCTCCTTCTACTAGTACCCCGGTAGCTCCCCCGATTGACTCTACATTAAGGCCTTTAGAACCAACAGGTGTTAATCCTCCCCGATCCTCTTTGCCTCCATTTAACGTAACTCCGGCGATTACCACGGCACTGGGCACGGCAGTGCCAGCCACCCTCCTTGACTACCACTAATGTTCGTGTCATCACGGATATCACTCCTCCCCCTCTTGATAAACTCCCACAGAGGAAAGGCCCTATGCCTCTCCTATACGGGCCAGATTGTTCATGGGTTCCGGCCATAGCACTAAAACCTCACATGGCACAAACTACCATATCGGGGGAGCTTCCGGTCCCTAGTGAATGGACCATTGAAGTAAGTAAAAGCAAAAAGCTTAGAGCCAAGGATGTAGAAGGTAGATTATTGGATGTTACAATTAAGGCAATACCCAATGTATACAGCTCCGATTTTTGTGTGTACTCTGCTTCACCGGCGTTGCTGCCTGCCTCGGCGGCACGACTCTTTGCGGACTGGTCACGATCTGACGGCGTAAATGACGTTAAGTTTTTAAACGCTCTGACGCCGGAATTGGATACAATTCCGGTGCTCGACCAGATCCATAATCCGGTTCTGCAGGTGGGGCAGGTAGGTGTTGGGCCAGGGGTTGACTGGGACATTGAGGCGCAACAATTCGCAGCCACTATTACCTCGAAATCCTCCAATCAGATCCCTCAAGAGACCCATTCATGGTTCTCTTTGCCAGTTAATAAAGCTGGAGGAGTGTCACCTGCTTTGTTAGACTTCTTAGCAGCTCCCAAGCTAGTCCTTTATGATTTACTGGATCCCTTTTGCACCCCTCCTCCAGCCCACTTAGACAGAGATTTCAAATTATTCAATAAAGCATATAAACTGTTCTCTCAATATCTCGTAAGTCGCCAAATTGCCCAGTCACTAATGAGAACCATAACAGCCATCTCTGATCAAAATGTGCGGAAGGCCACTGAATTGTCACGTAAGCTTCTGTTACAAAACTATACAGTCCTTTGGTGATATAAGAATAGCTATCATGGAGGCGGTCAGAGTGCGCCAGGACTTGAGAGGATACATGGTAAAGAAGTTGCCGGAAGACATTGGTCGCCGGGTAACACTTTCCCCTGTACTGACTCCCTCGTTATAATAATAATAATAATAATATTAATAATAATAATATTTATTCAGTTAGCATTTTACAGAGTTGGTACCACATAATATGCTACAAAAATGACATGTACCAGCCTTGCATAATTCCAACTAAGAATAGCCCAATAAGGCCATTAGGCGTATTTCCATTGGGGTCGTTGTGGAATTAGGTTAGCTGAGGAAAAGGGGAGGATAAAAGAAATAGATACTTTTGATAAAGTATTTCTAGGGGGTTATTTTAAGATACCTTACATCCTATTTTATATATCAGTAATCCGTAATCAGTAATCATTTCAGTTTGTTTTGCCTATTTCTTATGTCGTATTTAGTAGTAGACATAAGCTTGGTGCTCCTTTCTCGCAGCTGTCCGGGTCAGGTGTTCCTTCAGGCTACGTCTGAAGGAATACAGTGTTCTCTTTTCACGTACTGACTGGTGTAGGTCGTTCCAGTCTTTGATGGCAGTGAAGAAGAATGTTTGTTTACCCATTCCTTGGATTCTCGGGACCGTAAAATTAAGCATCCTATTTCTTGTATTATGTCCACTCCTCTCATTTGCTTTAACAAAATCTCTCTTTAGATACTCTGGAGCTCTGTCATAGAATATCTTGAAGGCATTAGTGAGCCTGATTTGTTTGGCCCTGTCAGAGACATTGAGCATACCTAGTGACTGAAGTTGTTCCTGGCCAACATGCGATCTGGGTCCTAGGTTCAGCATGAACCTAACCATTTTATTTTGAGTGACCTGAAGTTTGTGCTGTGCTCATTTAGATGATACAGAGTACCAGGATGACCCAGAATAGTCAAAATGACATTGGACAAGTGCTTGGCAAAGGGTCTTTTTGGTCGCCACTGGCAAGCATCCCACCTGTCTGTACAGGTATTTTATATGTGCTCTACACTTACTCAGGATAGATTCCAAAATTGTTTCACCTAACAAAGTCGAGTCCAGTTTTAGTCTGAGATATTTACCTTGTGACACTGTTGTTATAGGAATATCATTACAGTTGACCGAGAAGCCCACAATGTCTTTCAGTTTGCGTTTTGTTCCACATAGGATGGCTTCCGTCTTGCCCAGGTGAAGAGATAGTCTGTTGTCCACTAGCCAATCACTACATGATTCTAGTTCTTTGGAAAGTGAAGCGGCAATACTTATTGGGTCTTTTCCTGAAACCAGAAGCACGCTGTCGTCAGGATACAGTAATAATTTACACGAGACGCTCAGTTCCATGTCGTTCACATAACAGAGAAAGAGTAAGGGACCAAGGATGCTTCCCTGCAGGACCCCACAGTTAATTGGCATAGGATCAGATATATAATCATCAATTTTGACTCTTTGTGTTCTACCACTATGATAAGATTTAAACCAGTTCACTGACCCAATGCCCATTGCTTGTAGTTTATTACATAGGATATCATGGTCTACTGTATCAAACGCTTTTTGTAGATCAAGAAGAACCATACCGGTGTAGTTACCTTTAGACATTTCTTTACGAATGTGATCTGTTAAGTGGATGAGACAGGAGTCTGTCGAGTACATGCATCTGAAACCTGATTGAAACTTATAGAATAGATAATTTTCTTTGAGGTAGTGTTCAATTTGGGTGTATACAGTTCTTTCAAGGATTTTAGATACAATACATAATATGCTAACTGGTCTGTAGTTGCCAACATCTAGTTTATTTCCTTTCTTAAATAGAGGGGTTACAATAGCTTCCTTCAGTTCAGCAGGAACAGTGTTGGTGTTAATTGACAGGTTGATGATGTGGGTTAGGGGACCTGCTATACCAATGGCTCCATCTCGTAGAAATTTGGCAGGAATTTTGTCTGGTCCTGTGCTTTTTAGTACATTTAGGTTAGGGAGCTCGTCCAGAGTGTATTTTGGTGTAACATTTTGCAATCCAAATGTGTTCGGGTGTATACCTTTATCCCTGTAGAAATTTCGAAAGGTGGCCGTTGTTATTGTGCATATATTGAGAGGTTGCGGCAGGTTCTGTGCAAGTGTGTTTGCTATGGAGGTGAAGATGGAGTTGAAGTAGGTCGAAATTTGTCGTTTATCGTGGCAAACCTGATCATTAACCCTTAACTGGCGGCGCCCGGCTATAGCCGGGCACCAATTTGCAGCAAGTTAGGACCAGTATTATGGATTTTAAAGGGTTAAAATCGAGTGCAAATGGCCGGGAGTGCATCGCTATACACAAAACTCCCATGTTACTGGTACCACTGTATGAGAACCACGAGTGCTACGTAGGTCGTTCTGGTCTCATTTTGAAGCTTTTAGCGCCTAGTTTTTTGCTGAATACATTTCTTTTCATGCAGATACTTGATTTATCATTCAGGAGGGCCTGAATATGCCCAAATAAGCCTAAAAAACTCTGCTAGACAAGGGTTAATGTTGAGAGCAATATTGTGTTAGACGAATCCCTTGTCTTGTTGCTGTAGCCTGTTGTTTTTAGGTGCCTCCATAGTTTCTCTGGGTTATTCTGACATTCCTCTGCCTTACTGTGGAAATAATAAGATTTCGCTGATTTTATTTTCCTACTTAGTTTATTCCTGGCCCAGTTGAACTCATGTTTCAGACCTTGATCCTGTCTATGTTTCACTAGCCTTTTTAACAGATTGTCTCTGTGTTCCAAATGGTGTAGTATGTCATTGTTGGTCCATGGGTCTGACCTTGCTTTAATTCGTATGTCTTTCAAAGGAGCTATTTCGTCTAGGATGTTTGTGATGATGGTTCTGAAGCCAACCCATGCGTCATTAACGTTTGTATTTCCAAACACTGGAGACCAATCTGTATTCCATATAATGTCCAGAAATGTTTCTTTGTTGTAATTTCTGTGTGACCTTGTTTTGATGACCTTGTGATTCTCTAGGGTAATTTTTGTGGTTTTCCGTGTGCAATATGTGACAAAGTGATCACTTATTCCAGTCTGTACAACCCCTGATTGGGATATTTTGTCCTCTCTGTTACAGATTATGTGGTCTAATATTGTAGCAGTGTTCTCAGAGATACGTATGGGGGTTGTGATGAGTTGTTTGTGATTGTGCATTGTCAGTATGTGCCTATATTCTCGTACAAACCTATTATTTCGTTGTTTGTAACACAGGCCAAAATCCCCTAGTATAATGGATTCATTCCGGGGGTCTAATGATGACAAAGTTTGTTCAAATTTGGTCAAGAATAGAAACTTGGAGTGCAGTGTTCAACATGGTAGACAGCTTGAAGCAGAGTACCTCCCTGCCTAAGCAGGAGTCGTTCAAAAAGCCATAATCTAAACCATCAGGTGGCATTAACTTCAAGCTTCTGGTGCTAAACAGTCCTTTCGGGACCCTAGAACTCCCCAACAGCCAGGGGGTACTCGGCAAAAGCAGAGGCAGGGTAAACATCAAGGCAAGTGGGATAACAAAGGTAAGTCACACCACAAGCCTCATCAGCGAACGAAATCTGCCAAACCTAGCCAGCCGTCTAATCCCACTCCACCACCACCACCAAAAAACTAGTCAGTCATACTCTCTCTCTCCCAGGGCCTACCGCAGGCGAGTTGGATCCGAGAGCAGTCATGTCGAACAGACATGAGACTGGGTCGTCCAGGCATGTCGCAGGGCCTGGCCCCGGCGGTCTTGGGCCCGGAGAGTGGTTAGCAAGGGCATAACTTGGCGGTGGCTCCGGCGACCTCGTTTACTTCAAACTCCAGAATTCAATCAAGTTTCTTTAGAGGTGGAGCCACTGGTATCAGGCTCACTCTTCCGCCGCAAGGTTGGATGTGCTCCCTAGACCTGAAGGACGCCTATTAGCATGTCCCCACCAACAAGAGTTTCTAAAGATTCCTCGCCTTTAGGATCAGGCAAGAGACTTACGTCTTTCAGAGATTGCCTTTCGGTTTGAACCTGGCACCGAGAATTTTCACAAAGTTAGTCCGGCAAGCCCTGATGCCATTGTTAGCTCAAGGGATCAAAGTGATGTGGTATCTGGATAGTGGTGGTAGAGTCAGAGAGTTTATGTCGTATCCATGTAGATCGAGTAATAAATCATGTACAAACTCTAGCTAGGGTTCAAGGTCAACTTGGCAAAGTCTCTCCTTGTTCCCACACGGGTAATTCAGTGGATAGGGCTGGTCTGAGACACAGCCAATCTAACTCTCAGCCAGAGTGTGGACAATCGCAACAGGTTTCGCAAGAAGCTGTTTCGATTCCTCCACAGTCTGAATACGACGAGGAAGATGTGGGATTCCCTGGTCGGTTCTCTCAACTGGATCCAATTAACTGTGAAGTTGGGCCGGTTGAAAGTAAAGAGATTAATCATGGAAGGCAAAACAAAATTCCCTCTTTTGCCGGAAGGAAAACTATGGACCATTCCTCCATTAATTCACAACTTACTGTCGGTCTGGGCGAAGAAGGAAACATTGCACTCAATCATGACATGGGTTTCTCCCCTACCTACGGTAGGGGTAGACACATATGCTTCAGGGACAATAGGTTGGGGTTATCAGGCAAGCCTAGGCCATCAGGGCCAAGGTCTTTGGTCCCAGCAAGAGAACTTTCATATAAACCAACAGGAACTCTCAGTCCCCATGTTTTTCCTTCAAACTCACGGCTCTTCATTACAGGGGAAGTCAATAGCGTTTTGAATGGACAACATGAATGCAGTACACTGCATTCAGAAGCAGCAAGGGTCAACGAGGTCACAAAAGTTACTAGAATTGTCGGAACAGATTTTTGCTCTAGCCGAATTGCTGGGCATTCATCTGCATGCATCTTATCTCCCGGGCGTAGCAAACGTCTGGGCAGACGCTTTGTCCCGGAGATAGAGCACCTCAGTAGAATGGGCACTCAAGCAAAACATCTTCAACACGATGATTGCAGAGCCATACCATCCACAAGTGGATCTATTTGCATCAGAGGGGAACCACAGACTCCCTCTGTACCTAACCCGCTGGAAAGTGACTTCGGCGGGGGGTCCCAACACATTATTGGAAGACTGGAACAAATGGAGTTCAATCTATCTTTTTCCCCCTCCAGACGCTTCACTCATGTGTCAAGTAGTTCACAAACTATGGGGTTACCGAGGCCTAGTCTCGATGATCGCGCCACTATAGCCGGCTCAGGTGTGGTACCATCAGTTGAAAACATGGTGCGAGAACCCGGTGTCACTCCCGGTCTCGTCCATCCACTTGGAGACAATTAGCAACCTAGAGACTTTACTGACTTTTGCCTTCTGGACATTCAAAATGCCAAATGGCTAACTCAGTATGGAGAAAGTGTTACAAGTAAATTTCTGAATCAGTATACTATGTCCACCAGGAGACAATACCAATCACATTGGAAGACGTTCACAACCTGGATAGTGGAAACAGCGCAAACAGATGCCTCAGTGGCCTTGATTTTTAAATACTTAGATTATTTGATTGAACAAAAGCGCTTCTCAGTAGTTACATTAAAGACTCACTTATCTGCTATTAGAAACACCTTTTACGACCTTACTGGTCTATCCATACCGCAGGCGGAAGAGAAAGGGTTCATGAGGGCATGTTTTAAACTACGCCCACCACCATGTCAGCTCATGCCTACCTGGTCGTTAGACAAAGCGTTATCATTACTTCATTCGTGCAAATAAAACAATGTGACGGATTTTGATTTATTATTAAAGAAGGCTGTGTTCCTTATGGCTTTGGCGACAGGGAACAGAGTATCTGAGCTGGTGGCAATGTGCAACGAACCTAACTGCCTCAGGTTTGGGAGACTGAACGAACACTTACAAATCACTCCGTCTCCCACATTCATAGCAAAGAATGAACATTGTGATCATTTATTCTTAGAATTTACTGTCCCGGCACTGAAACGCGGACATACGCATCATATTTTGTGCCCAGTACAAGCTTTACTTAAGCATATGAGGGTAGCACGACCTACACAACCAGGCTTCCTATGGGTCAACCAAACAGGTACTCGCGTCACAGGAAGAAAATTGGCTTCTTTACTCGTAGACATTATTAGGGAAAGTAATCCCGGCGTAGTGGGCAGAGCCCATTATATAAGAAAGTGGGGCGTCTCGCTGCGATTTTTACAAAACTATTCAATTGACGACATAGCTAACACCAAGTTGTGGGCTTCCAATCATACTTTTTTACGCGATACCTGTCGGTGGCTCTAGATAAGCCAAAACTAACCTGTGTGGCGTTGCGGCAGCGAGTCTAGTAGTCCATGTGCTTTACTAATTAAGTTTTAATCTTAAAGGTGAAAAAGGAGGGGGGGGGAGTGCTAGAAAGCCCAAAAGACCCCTAGAGCCCCTCCGCCAGATATTGTGATAAGATCGCGAGCTGTGATACTTAACAAGTCGAGCTGGTTCTACAGCTCAAGAAAGTTTTACTTTTATTTTTGAAGATATCTATCATAGTTATCTATAGTATAAACAAAGTGTACACACTTATATGAAATGTACTAATTTGTTAAGGCCAGAATATAATCCAAAGTGTTATGGGTCTGTATCTGTTGAATGGGAATACAAGTATGTCCCCAAACAACAATTTGATGGATCTCAAAGTGCAGATCCTATTTAGTACAAGCAGATCTTCTTTGAAGTAATGCACTGTTTTCTTTTCTATTTTTATACTTATTGTATGTAAACAATAAAGACTTAGATTTGTTATACGGATTCTTTGTTTCTACCTACGGTATTTTGTTAGTGGTTTTCTATATTGTCACGAATGTCCCCCTCCAGTCTTGAGATATCAGGCATATCGTCAACTAATAAATTATAGGTTTGATTCCCGGAGGGAGGAGTGAAAACCTAATATTTAGTAGGGGCCCCTTAATCATTGACGATGTAGGGCCCGCCCATCCGACCCCTTCCCATTCGCTTGATGTCTTGAGGTTTATCTTAGTATGTCAGTGAAGAAAGTATGGCGGCTAAGGGAGCAGCGTCAGAGATCCACACACAAGAAATCCACCGGGATGGAAAGCTTTAATATAACAAGTATTAAGTAAAAAACAAAAAAACAAAATTACGAAGGTTTTTTCGTAGTGAGTACCCGATCATAAGACGATTCCATAAGAGAATAGGCGTTACACTTATGATGTATAGTACTCCGTTCCTCCCGCGGCGGTAGATTCAAACTGGGTACCGCGGGCGCTTGAATGGAGGCTATTATAATAATAGGCATATCGTCAATGATTACGGGGCCCCTACTAAATATTAGGGTTTCACTCCTCCCTCCGGGAATCGAACCTATAATTGAGGACGGTCACCATTTATGAGTAAGGGCCGCTCTACTAGTGATCTTCTTTCTTATCTTGCTAACTCTTGGTCATCCTCCATTCGGGACTTCGGTGAGATTTTTTTTTATTGTGCTAGACATATTATCGAAGGCCTTTGATAGAGTCTGGTACAAATCCCTTATTTCCAAACTACCCTCCTATGGTATCTATCCCTCCATATGAACCTTTGTCTCTAATTTCCTTTTCGGCCGTTCCATTGCTGCGGTTGTGGACGGCCACCATTCATTTCCTCAATCTATCAACTCCGGTGTTCCTCAGGGTTCTGTCCTATCTCCAATTATCTTCCTATTATTCATTAACGACCTCCTCAACTGCACCTCCAGCCCAATTCACTCATATGGTGATAACTCTACATTACACTATTCATTAAATAGCCTTCCACAACACCATACACAGCATGAACTCTATAACTCACGTAAGGAGGCCAAAAAACACCTATCTTCCGATCTCACTACTATCTGTAATTGGGGCAGAGAAAACCTTGTTACTTTCAATGCTTCCAAAACTCAATTCCTCCATCTTTGTCTACTCGTCGCCCCCTACCAGAAAACTATGACCTACTCTTCAACAACATACAAATTAACCCTTTATCTTCTCTCAATACTCTCGATGTCTCTTTTTCTTCTGATCTCTCTCGGAAAGATCATATTACCAAGGAAGAAAAGTTGTTGGAGAGGTTTTTAGCTAGATGCCAGAAAGCTTGGGAAGAGCTAGAGTTGGATAGTTCAGTGCATTTATTTTTGATGAAAGAATGTTTGGCGAGTCGAAGAACATATTTTATTCCCGGCTGAAATATATTATTAAGAAGTATGAGATTCTTGAGTTGGAAGGTGACGGTACCGCTTGAATGCTTCCTCCTTATTGCAGACAGTAAACTAAGATTTGTTTGCATTTTACTGAGAGACAGAAAATGGAATGTATGCTTCCATTCTCGAGAAGATTACCTCGGTAATGCATTCAGCACTCTCCGAGTGTCCCCGGCCACAGAAGCAAAAGTCATTCAATGGGAAATCAAAGAAGTACTGCTTTCCAGTTGGCAGCGCCAAAGTGCCACAAGCGCCGCCAGGTGAGAGGATCGGGTGACCGTACCGGAGAAATAGGAGAGGTGACAGAGATGAGTTTATGGTCAGAGGAGCCCAAAGGAGAGAAAAGATTTACAGTATAAGCAGAGGGGTAGAAGTTAGAAATATGTCAAGAATGCTGGGCTGATCTCCGATGCGATTGGGGATACAGGTGGGTTGCTGGACTAACTGCTCTAGGTCATTTAAGATAGCCTTGTTCACATTCACCTTTGGCTTAAAACTGTGGATAGAGATAATAGTAAGATATAGAGAAGGGTTTGCTGTCAGTAGTCCCAGACACCTGTTTCGGTGAGAAAGAAAAAGTCAGGGTTGGCAGAGGAGAGGTGGTGTTCCACAGAGTGGAAGTTAGAGAGGCCACGAATGTTGTAGAAGTTAATATTAAGAGTAGAAGACAGTGGTACAGAGCATTTTGGGGAGTCGTTGCCAGGGGTCAGTCGAATGAGGACATTTCTGGCTCCCCCACCCTGGGGACTCCGAGGCAGGTCGTGTTTTCATCATCATTTTAGATAAGAAAGGTATTGTAATATGTAAGGTGTTTGTAGTATATTGTATTGATAGGAGGAGAGGGAGTTTCGGAGGGGAGGCTGGGGTTGCCCTCAATATTGATGAGGCACATAAAGGAACAGCTTGGGAGGCCAGGTGGTGAGACAGGAGTTCCAGCTGTCCTTATCAACTACCTAGCAGTCCCCAGTAGTACCGCCTTGTTCAGCTGGTGCATATAGACTCCTCCTAATATAAATAATATATATATATATATATATATATATATATATATATATATATATATATACCGGTTATATATATATATATATATAAGGGGTGGCCATGGATATTAGGCTTTGTCACGAATCACTAGGTCAAGTTGCCCGGGCTTGACGTCTACCAATAACATTTTGACAGTGAGGGCTGGATCCGCCGACCCTTTGATCAGCAGCCGACGCTCTTCTGACTATGCTATGGCTCGCATATACAGTAACCACCTCTAATTGTCGGAAACACACACTTCTCGGAATGGCATAGGTCTCTCGGAGATGTCCCTGTATATATCGGCAATTCCCGAGTTGGAAGGGATTTGTGTCCGGTTTACAATGTTCTCTCACTCGGTTTTAAGTGATTTTATTATGAATTGAAGCCTGTGCCTTTTAATTATTGTGTTAATATTAATTACTATGTGCTGTACTGTCCCTGAAAACATAATAAGGGTCGTATTTGGCATTACTGTGATGTTGATAAGCCTTGTGCTACACCCTATTGATAATGCAAAACTATTGAACACACTTAAAAGTGTATGTTATTTGGCCTCTATATAATCTGTGAATTATTTCCGATATGATGGAATTAAAGATTTTTGTTTCCACCAACTCATAATCAGCAAAAGCGACACAAACGTCAATTAAAAACATGTTACAATATTCCCAATCATTTTGTGTATACCGTGGGAAAAAAAAAAATCTATCAAACGTAAATCTTCCGTCTCCGTCTCGGAAACTGGCCTCGCACAGCAAGATGGAGGGGAGGGTTGAAATATTTTGTTGACTACCTTATTTTTTGTTTATATATGTGCTGGAAGGATATTATATTTTTCAATTCCAACGCATTAGAAATGATTCGTAATTTACAAAAAGTCCAAATAAGACATAGTTATATTAATGTATAAGGGAGTTAGGTAGATGCATTAGAGAGATAGAGAGAGAGTTGCAGAGGGGGAAGTGAGCGATAAACACACACACGAACTATTATGAGACATACTTAATTGGTTCTGAAAAGACAAAGGAGACATTTATATCGACTCTTTTTCATGTTATTATTTGTGTGCTGGATGGATAATATTGTTTTCAATTCCATCGCATTTGAAATGATTCATAGATTATAAAAAGTCCAAATAAGACATAGTTATGTTAATGTATAAGGAAGTTAGGTAGACGCATTAGAGAGATAAACAGAGAGAGAGAGAGTGGCTAGGGGAGAGCGAGCGATAAAATACTAACATATATGAGACTGACTTAAGTTTCTGAAAGACAAAGGAGACATTTGTATTTACTCTCGTTTATATTTTATTATTTGTGTGTTAGAAGGGTAATATTGTATTCAATTTCATCGTATTAGAAATTATTCATAGATTAAAAAAAGGTCAAATAAGACATAGTTATATTTATGTATAAGGGAGATAGATGCATTAAATAGATAGAACAAAATAAGTTATCTCAATTTCTCTGGTGATGCGGACTTTCCTCTTCTAATTCGGAATTTTCCCTCTCTTAAGTCTGACATAAGTCAGACTTCGGACATCTCGGACTGGGTCTCCCCTCCCCCAATTAGTCCGAGATAGGGAGGGTTTACTGTATGTATATATACAGTATGTATAGACAAATTGATTACTGGAAATACATAGCGATATAATTATATACCGAATATAGATTGATAGTTAAATGGATATTGATATTTAGATATGTTTTGTTTCCTATTGTTTTTATTTATCATGTTAAATGTTGCTTCCATCTTTGTTTATTTTTCCAAGTAGCACACGATGTTGATTAAAACAATGTATTCCCTCTGACACCGTTAAACCATCAAGTTCAGTGTCAATAATTACCATAACTAACTTACATTTTGAACCAAAATAAAGTAATCAAATTGTATGTAATGTAGCTAGTACTACTTGATGTTTAACCACAGCGTATAATTGTATGTAATGTAGCTAGTACTACTTGATGTTTAACCACAGCATATAATTGTATGTAATGTAGCTAGTACTACTTGATGTTTAACCACAGCGTATAATTGTATGTAATGTAGCTAGTACTACTTGATGTTTAACCACAGCGTATAATTGTATGTAATGTAGCTAGTACTTGATGTTTAACCACAGCGTATAATTGTATGTAATGTAGCTAGTACTACTTGATGTTTAACCACAGCGTATAATTGTATGTAATGTAGCTAGTACTACTTGATGTTTAACCACAGCATATAATTGTATGTAATGTAGCTAGTACTACTTGATGTTTAACCACAGCGTATAATATTGGTTAGTCTGTCATATATAGTTTCTCTTTATGTGTTTAGTGTTTCCCTTGCTCGATTGTTATTGTTTCTTTAGCTCTCTCTCTCTCTCTCTCTCTCTCTCTCTCTCTTTCCTGTTGTTATTGTACAGTTGTTGGTATATTCAGCCACTGTTCAGTCATGTATCACAGTTTTGGCTACACTTGGTTATGACTTTAATAATAACATCAACCCTACAGTACACATACTAACACTTCGCATTAAATAAAGTTAGAGCAAGGATAACTATTAACACATTCAAATTACTACCACACTGTTCAGTTCAGGAGGAAGCTTCTCAAACAAAGAAGGTAATTTTAGATATTATTAGTACTGTGAGCCCCAAAATTCAAGTCGGATATATATGGTAAACACAAATGATAATTATAGTACAGCACATTCTGGAAGTATAACAAATATAGTATTCATTATAAAAAACATATATTATGTATCATTCGCCTTTACAAAAAGCCTGAACAAAGTGTGCACGCAAAATTATTTTTACACAACATTAAGCGTGCCCATTTTGTTATAATCCATGTGTGTTGTGTTGCTGATTGTTTATGCAAGTGTAGTTATAACAGGAGTGACAAATATTGACCTGCTAACTACCATAGGTCCTTCATAATCTGTGGAATGGGCTTCCCCGAGATGTTATAGACTGCAACACCGTTTATTCTTTTAAAGTTCGCTTAGACAAGCACCTTGACCAAAACCCACGTATGATTACAATATTTTGTAAATTAATGCATTATTTCCTAAGTAATGTAGGCCTATTGTTATTTGATGAACCTATTTTAATTCACACTTTATCAGATCCTCTCTGAGAAACTGTTGGGGGCTTATAACAGAAGTAACTTAGAGAGCAAGTAACCTTGAGGGATCGCAAGACCTTGTTGTTGAGGTGTGGTGGAGTGTTCTTGCCACTGGACTGGTAATCCAATAGACCCGGGTTCGAATCCTGATATGTCAATGGGAAGATAAAATTGGGATGGAATTTGTGCTGTACCTAGTGTCAGTGCATTACCACACTTAAACAAAACGCCAAATACTGTACATACCCTCATTGTTCCCAGATTAAATAGCACTGTATGAATATTCCCATATTTAAAATATGCTACAGGGGGATAATGTCTAGTGAGTTCATTGCTCAATAGGTGGCGCTCTGCGAGTGAGGGTCACAGTCTAGGAGATGAGGCAGTGAAGCACTGGAGTGAGGCAGCTTTAGAGATGGGGCTGCTTCGAGCTATGAGTGGGCAACTAAAGCCACATGCATCCTGCAAAGGCAAGATGGCAGTGGCTGGTTGTACTCATTTGAATATAATTACCTAATCTGATGCAGTTTATATAATTATATATAAACTGTCGTCACCATAAAGAGTTAACAATACGTTAAGACTTGTCACCCAATAGAGTTATTAGACATATCTTAACTTGGACATATAATTATATATAAACTGTCGTCACCATAAAGAGTTAACAATACGTTAAGACTTGTAACCCAATAGAGTTATTAGACATAATCTTAACTTGGAAATATTATCTAGAAATCAAAGACATAAACAATGATCCATTAACCCGTTCAGTACCATCGACGTTCTTTTCATCATATTCTGGCAACTGTTAGATGATTATAATCAGCTTAGGATGGATTTGTGGTAGCTAAATGAAGTAATTGAGGTGATATGTGGCCTTTTATTTGTTACAGGTCCTTCCTAAGCTGAATACAATCCTATAATAGTTACCAGAATATCATGAAAAGAAAGTTGCTGGTTCTGAATGGGTTAAGAACTACTAATTCCTACATGCTCTTCCTAAGCTGAATATATTCATCTAAAGATAACTATAATATAATGAACATGGGTCTGTGGTACTGAAGGACTTAACAGATCATTTAACGGAATTAATGTATTTACTGTTGGACTTGTTTCAGGAAACCGATGTGTGGGGCCGTTCGAGATATTTATATACCACTGTTACCACCTCAACCACACCAGAGTGACGTGGAGCGAGGCCCGCAGGGTTTGCAAAGACCGTGGGGGGGACCTGGCAGTGGACAACTTCAACACACTAAGGAAATTTTACGTAGCGAATTATCCAGGTAAGTTACTATATTTATACCAATGTACAGTCAAAATTATAAGTTCACCAAAAACTAACCAAATAATTTTAAGTTACCATCATATTATCTTGCCATCCCTCACATGTTTATAATAGCTGGTAACAAGTAAGTTACTCTTTCTTCCAAGTTGTATAAAGATGGAGTTAATGTCCCTCTCTCCAGTAATATAATAGCCGGTAACAAGTAAGTTACTCTTTCTTCCAAGTTGTATAAAGATGGAGTTAATGTTCCTCTCTCCAGTAATATAATAGCCGGTAACAAGTAAGCTACGCTTTCTTCCAAGTTGTATAAAGATGGAGTTAATGTTCCTCTCTCCAGTAATATAATAGCCGGTAACAAGTAAGTTACTCTTTCTTCCAAGTTGTATAAAGATGGAGTTAATGTTCCTCTCTCCAGTAATATAATAGCCGGTAACAAGTAAGCTACGCTTTCTTCCAAGTTGTATAAAGATGGAGTTAATGTTCCTCTCTCCAGTAATATAATAGCCGGTAACAAGTAAGTTACTCTTTCTTCCAAGTTGTATAAAGATGGAGTTAATGTTCCTCTCTCCAGTAATATAATAGCCGGTAACAAGTAAGCTACGCTTTCTTCCAAGTTGTATAAAGATGGAGTTAATGTTCCTCTCTCCAGTAATATAATAGCCGGTAACAAGTAAGCTACTCTTTCTTCCAAGTTGTATAAAGATGGAGTTAAGGATACCGACCGGTTAATTACAAAATTTCCAGGTCTTACTATCAATTTAAATGAAATTTGGCACAGGTGTATATGACCATAAAACTAGATCACATTTTTTTTATTTTATTTTATTTTTGCTTTTTTCTTGCAATTTAGGTAAAACAAAAATATAAATCATAGTACTGCAGAAAATGATAAACTCCTACAGAAATCCCCATAGCACATGTTTTATGTGATCAAACAACTCACAAAAGGTGTATCTATAGTTTCAATAAAACACATTTTATATATTTTGTGTATTTGTTCGATTTAGGTGATGACGGATTCCTGCGAATATATTAATAGAAAATTACAACTTTGACGACATATTGTGAATTTTTTTAAATTATTAGAGTAAATTTGGTTGATAGGCCTTTTAGTGTTTTTAATTACCTTTCCAATGGTATGTACACCATTCCTATAGGTCAAATAATAACTGTAAAATAACATCCGATAGTGCGGCAATATAGGTTCTGAGTAAAACAGGTGAAAGTCTAAGGTCATTAGGTGAACATTTTTACTTTTGTTTTTTAGATTTACAATATTTTATGTGGGAACATGGCAAAGTAGAAGATAAAGCGTATGGTAGGTTGTAGAGTAGCTTACGCTCTTTCGATATTTATAGGTATGCTCCTCGTACGACCAGTAGTTACTGAGCATGTTAATTTCAAAGTTCACAATATAATGTTTTTAGAATTACAGGAAAAGTTTGGAAAACATAAAAAAATACTATTTCCAGTGGGTTTTCACTAATAACATTTCACTGGCTTATGAAGGGATGTTGACTCTTGTTGAGTAAACACCTATTGGTGTTTTCAGGATTTCGAGTTTTTTAAGCCTAAATTAACCGGTCGGTCCCCTTAACACCTAAAGAGCGGTCTAGGCGGTATAAAATATGTAGCCACCAGCGGGGTGTTTTTAGCCAAAATAGGGCTGTTTACGTGATCATTTTCACGCCTAAATAAGACCCAGAGCGTAAACAAGTATCTATCCCTGAAAGGGCATAAACAGAGCTTTCCAATGACACCATAACGATCCTCTTATGACGGCTAGTTTTCTTGCAACAACCGCGCAACACGAGTGCAAAAAGCATGTAATTCGGTACTTTCCCCATACAATTCAGTATGTAGCGAGTGAGAGAGGGAGGGAGGAGGTGGGATTCGTGTCAGTAGGTTCGCCGCGGTGGTCTGGAGCAGTCATACGCTCGCTACTCTCCTGCCACCACTTGTCTCTCTCTCTCAGCAACATTACGTGCTGAAATTGCCACACGACCTATGTCGCGCACCGCCAGATAGTCCAGATTTATTATACTCGACTTATGTTGCGCGCCGACATTTAGGGGTTAATGTCCCTCTCTCCAGTAATATAATAGTCGGTAACAAGTAAGCTACTCTTTCTTCCAAGTTGTATAAAGATGGAGTTAATATTCCTCTCTCCAGTAATATAATAGCCGGTAACAAGTAAGTTACTCTTTCTTCCAAGTTGTATAAAGATGGAGTTAATATTCCTCTCTCCAGTAATATAATAGCCGGTAACAAGTAAGCTACTCTTTCTTCCAAGTTGTATAAAGATGGAGTTAATGTTCCTCTCTCCAGTAATATAATAGCCGGTAACAAGTAAGTTACTCTTTCTTCCAAGTTGTATAAAGATGGAGTTAATGTTCCTCTCTCCAGTAATATAATTGCCGGTAACAAGTAAGCTACTCTTTCTTCCAAGTTGTATAAAGATGGAGTTAATATTCCTCTCTCCAGTAATATAATAGCCGGTAACAAGTAAGCTACTCTTTCTTCCAAGTTGTATAAAGATGGAGTTAATGTTCCTCTCTCCAGTAATATAATAGCCGGTAACAAGTAAGTTACTCTTTCTTCCAAGTTGTATAAAGATGGAGTTAATATTCCTCTCTCCAGTAATATAATAGCCGGTAACAAGTAAGTTACTCTTTCTTCCAAGTTGTATAAAGATGGAGTTAATATTCCTCTCTCCAGTAATATAATAGCCGGTAACAAGTAAGCTACTCTTTCTTCCAAGTTGTATAAAGATGGAGTTAATGTCCCTCTCTCCAGTAATATAATAGCAGGTAACAAGTAGGCTACTCTTTCTTCCAAGTTGTATAAAGATGGAGTTAATATTCCTCTCTCCAGTAATATAATAGCCGGTAACAAGTAAGCTACTCTTTCTTCCAAGTTGTATAAAGATGGAGTTAATGTCCCTCTCTCCAGTAATATAATAGCCGGTAACAAGTAGGCTACTCTTTCTTCCAAGTTGTATAAAGATGGAGTTAATATTCCTCTCTCCAGTAATATAATAGCCGGTAACAAGTAAGCTACTCTTTCTTCCAAGTTGTATAAAGATGGAGTTAATGTCCCTCTCTCCAGTAATATAATAGCAGGTAACAAGTAGGCTACTCTTTCTTCCAAGTTGTATAAAGATGGAGTTAATATCCTCCTCTCCAGTAATATAATAGCCGTAACAAGTAAGCTACTCTTTCTTCCAAGTTGTATAAAGATGGAGTTAATGTCCCTCTCTCCAGTAATATAATAGCAGGTAACAAGTAGGCTACTCTTTCTTCCAAGTTGTATAAAGATGGAGTTAATATTCCTCTCTCCAGTAATATAATAGCCGGTAACAAGTAAGCTACTCTTTCTTCCAAGTTGTATAAAGATGGAGTAAATGTCCCTCTCTCCAGTAATCACATAAATTATGATCAAGGTTTTCGGTGAACTATTGGTTTTGACTGTACCTACAACAAATATTAAGCCAAATGATTATGAAACAAAGTCTGTTCAAGATCATTTGATGTTTGCCAGAAAATAATGAAAAAGCAAGAAGGGGGAGGTACTCACTTTTTATTGATCCCCTTCTCCCTCATGTTTAGCATATTAGTTTTGAGATTCTAAGACATTTATTCCATAGGTTTGTTGATCTTAAGACCTTTCGCCACATTTCTTTCTCAATATTAAGACCCTTTGTGCCATTTAGGTGTTGATTTTTTGTCCTGGTATCGATAGCGAACCTGTAATTTTAGAAGAAACAATTGTTCTTCCGAAAAATGTACAATTTATATTGAAAGGGGGTCTAGAGGGTTAATTATGTTATGTTTGATGGAGGTATAACGATGAAACTAAGAAATAAATGAATACATTAATGAATGGAAAACAAAAAACAGCCACTAACCCCTTAGGGGGGGGGGGGGGGGGGGGTGATTTGTATTAGTTGTTCAAGTATTTATGTTTACATTATTGTCTTTAGTTTACTCCCAAGACCTGCATTAAGCTTAAAGAAATCCAGCCAAGACCCCCTTTGAGATAACTTTGTACATATTTTAGAAGAAAAAATATCCTAGTCGTCAGGAAAAAATAACACACAAATGGCACACAAAGTCTTAGATTAACCAAACTAATGAATCAACAGTCTTAAAATAGACACATAAATGGCACACAAAGTCTTAGATTAACCAAACTAATAAATCAAATGTCTTAAAATAGACACATAAATGGCACACAAAGTCTTAGATTAACCAAACTAATAAATCAAATGTCTTAAAATAGACACATAAATGGCACACAAAGTCTTAGATTAACCAAACTAATTAATCAAATGTCTTAAAATAGACACATAAATGGCACACAAAGTCTTAGATTAACCAAACTAATGAATCAAATGTCTTAAAATAGACACATAAATGGCACACAAAGTCTTAGATTAACCAAACTAATGAATCAAATGTCTTAAAATCTCAAAACTAATGAGGCTAATCTTAAAAGTAGAATGGGGTCCAAACAAAACAAAGAACCTCCCCTTAACCCTTAATTAGCGGCGAGCAACATAAGTCGAGTTAAATAAAGCTGGACTATGTGGCGGCGCTCGACATAGGTCGAGTGGCAATTTCAGCACGTAATGTGGCTGAGAGAGAGAGACAAGTGGTGGCAGGAGACTAGCGAGCGTATGACTGCTCCAGACCACCGCGGCGAACCTACTGACACAAATCTCAGCTCCCTCCTCCCTCTCTCACTCGCTACATACTCAATTATGTACCGAAACTACCGAATTACCTGCTTTTTGCACTCGCGTTGCACGGTTATTGCAAGAAAACTATCCATCATACAAGGATCGTTATGGTGTCATTCGAAAGCTCTGTTTATGCCCTTTCAGGGATAGGTACTTGTTTTACGTTCTGGGTCTTATTTAGGCATGAAAATGATCACGTAAACAGCCCTATTTTGGCTAAAAACACCCCGCTGTGCGGTACATATAAATAAACCGCATAGGCCGCTCGTAAGGTGTTAAAGGGTTTACTGGAAACACAATATAGATAGATCGCACCTGTTCTCTACGAAAAGTGGAAAGCCTTGTGGAATTACTGTAAAGTGTGCATGATTGTTTGTTTTGTTTTTATATGAATGAAGGAAAGAAAAGGTAAAGCTGCCTGTAACAAGTGTCTCCCCCAAAGTTGAAAGAGTTACAGAGAGCCAAATTCCATGGAAGTTAAGAGCCCAAATATCTGGACACATGGAATTTGAAGCAGTTTAACACGTTATTGGCGGGCTAGGCGGTATTTTACACCGAGCCGCCCAGCGGGCACAATCCTGAAATATTAGCTCACTTTCACTCGCCCTAGCGCCGTTACTATGGCTCCAATCGGAACGAAACGATCATTTTTTGGAACGAGCAACTCTCCGTCTCCCCATAGAAGTCTATTCTGAATGAAGTGAGCGAGTGTGGAGGGTGGGAGGAGGTGAGGAAGAGGAGGTACTTTTTGGTCTATTTCCCGCGCGCGTTCGGATGCGTTCGCTTTGTCCTGATTCGGCCTCACGCGCGTCTATTATTCCTTCGGTAAGCACTCTTATTTTCTCTTGTTTCTCCTTATTTCTGTATTCTCTGCATTTCTCGCTCTCTCTCTCTCTCTCTCTCTCTTTCTCTCTCTCTCACTCCTCTTGTCTGTCTGTCTGACTCTCTCTCTCTCTCTCTCTCTCTGGCTAGCTCACTTTCTCTCTCTCTCCCCCTTTCTCCTTCGTACGCGCTCTGTCTCACTCTCTCTCCCTTCCTCCCTTTCTCTCTTCTCTATATTTCTCTCTTTCGTATATGTAATTCTCATTATTCTTTTCTCTAATCCCTCTTTCTTTATTTGCTTGTAATATTTCTGTATTATTATATCGTTTTCACTCTTTCTTCAGTTCAGTTTCTGGTATATATATATATATATATATATATATATATATATATACTGTATATTGGTGAATATTGATATCAATCATTTGATAGGCGTATATATCACCATGTACGGTATATTTCTTTCCTTACTAAGGTGACCTTGACATTGCTATGACTCTTCTCTCTCCTTTCGTAAGGACAGAAATCTACCGTATACCGTTATATATACGCCTATCAAATGATATCATATATATACTGTATATTGGTGTATATTGATTTCAATCATTTGATAGGCGTATATATCACGGTATACGGTAGATTTCTGTCCCTACAATGTACCGTACATGGTGATATGTACGCCTATCAAATGATTGATATCAATATACGGTATATATATATATATATATACAGTATATATATATACTGTATATTGGTGTATATTGATATCAATCATTTGACAGGCATATATATCACCTTGTACGGTATATTTCTTTCCTTACAATGTACCGTACATGGTGATATGTACGCCTATCAAATGATTGATATGAATATACGGTATATATATATATATATATATATATATATATATATATATATATATATATACTGTAATTGGTGAATATTGATATAAATCATTTGATAGGCGTATATATCACCATGTACGGTATATTTCTTTCCTTACAATGTACCGTACATGGTGATATGTACGCCTATCAAATGATTGATATCAATATATGGTATATATATATATATATACATATATATATATATATATATATATATATATATATATACTGTATATTGGTGAATATTGATATCAATCATTTGATAGGCGTATATATAACTATGTACGGTATATTTCTTTCCTTACAAAGGTGACCTTGAAATTGCTATGACTCTTCTCTCTCCTTTCCTAAGGACAGAAATCTACCGTATACCGTGATATATACGCCTATCAAATGATTGATATCAATATATATATATACTGTATATTGGTGTATATTGATTTCAATCATTTGATAGGCGTATATATCACGGTATACGGTAGATTTCTGTCCCTACAATGTACCGTACATGGTGATATATATGCCTATCAAATTATTGATATCAATATACGGTATATATTAGGGTGTTCCAAGAAACCGACGTGTATCGGAGACACTCCAGCACATGTTGCCCTTGTTCCCTGTCGTGACAAGTTCAAACAGGAAAACTTTCAGCTTCCTCTCTCGTCTTTTACTGGTCGCGCATTTCGTTCAGTTTTCTGCTCGGCGTCAGAGAGTGAGGTAGTTGTCGCATGTGTCGTTGTCGCGTGTGGTGTCCTTTGTGTCGGTTTGTTTCTCACTACATCTATATTACAACTATCTTAGTGTGTGAACTTAGTCGTTTTAAGTGTGTGCCTGCCGTATCCCTTGTATTTCCCTCACTATAAATAATGTAGCTAATGCCTATGTATGTATTTATCGATGTCCTGTATTGGGACGGCAAGTTGTTACCCAGTCTAGCAGACGGAAGGTCATTGGAGGAGAGGGTGGCCGTCCTGGTGTCCGGGGAGGATACGGAGGAACTTCTGGGTGTTCCTGTGTCTGCAGACGGGACAGGACAAGCTGTTGCGGAAACCGTCTTGAAGCTGGTGCGGAAAAGCAGCTTGGAGGGCAACATCATTGGAATGGCATTCGACACGACAGCGGCCAACACGGGGATGGTTCAAGGAGCGTGTATCAGGATTGAACGTGCACTGGAGAAGCCCCTGGTGTGGTTGCCATGCCGCCACCACATTCTGGAAGTTGTTCTGAAGGATGTCTTCGAGGCTTGCATGGGTCCATCATCTGGACCTAACATCGCCCTTTTCAAGAGGCTCCAGAATCGTTGGCCTATCGTTGACCAGAGCCGACCACAGCCCCTGACACCGACCGCTCTGTCATCCGACAAAGAAGCTCACCGCCTTGAGATGCTCGGTCACTTGAAACGTCTACTTGACTGTGGGAATCATCCATCGAAGACTACAAAGAGATCATTCTGCTCAGCGTGGCCTACCTCGGAGGAGGAGTCCCTACATCCTTCCGTGCTCCTGGTGCTTACCACATGGCCAGAGGGATGGCCAAGGCCATCTACGCCGTGAAGATCATGTTCTTCCATGACCAGCTGGAGATGAGCAGGCGGGAGTTGGCGGGGATCCGTCGAGTTGCGTTCTTTGTAACCATGGTCTACGCGAAATACTGGAATGAGGCAATGATTCCGTCCTACGCAGCCAAGAACGACCTGGACTTCATCACTGACGTGAAGAGGATCGCGACGATGGGGTTGCGTCGGTCGCGGAACGTGCCATGCGGCGCCATCTCTGGTACCTTTCCGAGAACCTGATCGGACTGGCCATCTTCGATGACCGCATCAGCCCGGAGCAGAAGGCGGAGATGGTAGAGGGGATGAAGCGTCCTTCGACGACCAAGAATCCACGGCGCCCCGAGTCAAAAGATACCATTCAATCTCAACAGGCCGCTTTCCGCCTTCTGCTCAGTGCGGTCGATGCAGGTCTTGAAAAGTCTACTAGGGAGGCCAGCAACCAACCTTCCTTGAGCTGAGTCCTGAAACATGGAAAACGGATTCGTGTTTTAAGTGCGCGAAGAAGCGGGCCGGTGTCCTGAAGGTCACGAACGACCTCGCAGAACGAGGAATAGCCCTCATTCAACGCTTCCTCGGCAACCGGACAAAGGACGAACGGCAAACCCAGTTCCTCTTGAAGCTTGCCCGCCTCCACACGAAAGCTGTCCCTAAAAAAACGAAGGCGGAACTCAAGAAGAAGGTGTTGGAGTAGGAATAAATAACTAAATAAACATAACAGATATTTCACATTCGTTTCCCTGTACCTAGGCTCTTCTGAACACGATAGAGTGATCAGAATGCAGATAATGGGTCGAATCTTAGAGGAGGTATCAAAACGTTCGTTTTGTACGACCATTAAATATTCCCCAATTTTCACGAAAATTTGGTGGAATCACTTTCATTTGACAAGGAACCAGGGCAGCATGTGCTGGACTTGATATCATTATTTGATTTTCTACTAATACAAGCCTGGGACACCCTAGAATATATATATATATATATATATATATATATATACCGTATATTGATTGCAATCATTTGATAGGCGTATATATATATATATATATATATATATATATATATAGGCGTGCATTTTCACTCTCTCTCTCTGTTTCGCTTGCTTTGCAGGAATTTTTGTTTTGTTTTATAAATAATATTATTTCAACACATTTCCAAATCACCCTATGGGGTAGTGTTGACGACTCTTTTTTTTTTTTTTTGTGGTGTTCCCAGGAGGTGTAATCCACATTTCATTGAGGTAGAAAAGGCAGTTACATGATTGAGGTAGATAAAAGACAGTTATATGATTGAGGTAGATAAAAGGCAGTTATATGATTTAGGTAGACAAATTACATGGATGTATGAGATGGACCAAGAAGCAGATGGATGGATGAGATTCGAAACTTATGGATGGAATGGGTGATGTTGCTGATGATGATGAATGCACTTGTGTTTGGGTAGTGTGCTATTCCACCATATGAATGATTGAATGACATGAATTCATGAGGTAGTTTGAAATAGATGAATGAATGATTGAATGAAGTTATGAATGATTGGCAAGAGGTCTAGAGGAGGAGGAGGTCTTGAAGGAGGTCTAGAAGTGTTCCAGTGTGTGGTACTCGGTGTAACAAGGAGAAGCGCATAGTCCCACATTACAATGACTACACATTAACGTGGTTTCCCTCCTGATTTGGTTCCTCCTTGTTGTGTGTCTGCAGACGTGGCACTGCTTCAGTCCGTGCTTCAGGTTGGCTGCGATTTGTTATGCTGAGCGGGGGCAAAACACAAGCATGTGGGTCGAGAGGTAGTCCCGGCTCTCAAGGCGGTCAGACAGATTCACGATCGGCCTCGGAGGTGGTAGCATACGTGTGGTTCCGTGCTTCCTGAGGATGGAGTCGATGATTTCCTTCGCGAACAGCCTTACAGAACTCCTCCATCCTGTCCGCGTCATCCACAGGTTGTACGCGTTCAGGATAGTGACATCAAGAAGATGGAGTATCACCTTCTTATACCACTTACACGTCTTCCTGAGGCAGTCAACAGCAGTGATTTTGCATGTCACTCTTATCCACCAACCGCATGCTTATGTTGTAGTCCATAACAAGGTCAGGTTTGGAGATAGCTACTAGATGCTTCTCGCGGATGACAGGGTCCATGTGGTATCTCTTCTTCCTGCTATCTCGCATTGTGGACTTGTGGAAGGTGGAGAGGACATTGACTGGCTTTGTGTCATGCCAACAAATAGCCAGTATACTGTCACTGCTACTCTTCTTCCGGAAGTTGTCTCCTTTCTGTGTAGCATGAAACTTGGGCCAGTGTTTCCTGTTTGCCCTGACAGTTCCACAGCTTCCCGTGCTCCTTGAAAGGAGATACCTGGCAAGGAGAGGAGAGGTGGTGAAATTGTCGGTGTACAAGATACGGTTGGCATCCAGATACGGCTCCATCAGTGTCTTCACAACCGCCCCTGAAAGACCCAGTGGGTCGTTTGGAATGTCCACATCAGTAGCGGTGTAGATGATGAGGTCCAGCACGTATCCTGTCTCGCAGTCACAGTACAAAGAACTTGATCCCGAAGCGGTGACGCTTCAACGGAATGAACTGCCTGAAAGAGAGACGTCCACGGAAGAGGATCAAGGACTCATCGATCACGACATTCTGAAAAGGTTTGAAAAACCGGCGATACCTGTTCAGGAGAGAGTTCAGGAATGGCCGGATTTTCCAAAGCTTGTCAGCTCCGTGTGCCGCATTGCTGTCGACAAAGTGCAAGCACTTGAGAATTTGTCGGTATTGGTCCCTGGGCATGTACATGTTGAAGACTGGCATTGATCTAATGTCATGCATCAGCCAATAATCCAGCATGTTGTGCTTTCTCATGTGGGGCATTAGCATGGTGAGGGCCAAAAACACGAGGAGCTCAGGGATATCGATGGGCGTCCATCTCCTCATGTGGGGCGAGGCCATCTCTTCGGAGTGCTGCCTTGCATATAGGTTTGTCTCCCTTACCATGTCCCCGAGCAATTAATCGTCAAAGAATGCTCGGAAGTAGTCATAAGGGGTATCATTCTCTGTGCAGGGAAAGCCAGGCTGGATGCCATTTGTTCCCTTATCAAAATTGGGTGGAACCCCATGCATATCCCGAGGCTCGCAGTGCTCCCACTGAAAGATAGGTGGCTCGTCCGGCCTCTTGCCCCTCCCGACCACTCGTGGGGCACCTCCTGGGGCACCTCCTGGGGCACCTCCTGGGGCACCTCCCGGGGCACCTCCTGGGGCATCTCCCGGGGCACCTACCCGAGCACGTCCCCGAGCACCTATTCCGGCCCTTCCTCGGGCCCTTCCTCGGGCATTTCCTCGGGCCCTTCCCCGGGCACCTTGCTGTGGCTCTCCCTGTTGTGGCGGTCCCTGCTGTGGCTGTGGCTGTGCCTGCTGTGGCTGTGCCTGCCCGCCATTAGAGTCGCTTGCTGGCGTGGGGGATATCCTGGCTTCAGGCGAATCGGGAGAGCTTGAGCCGGTGCCGGCATCACTCTCAGACATCGTCAGCCGACGTCTGGTCCTCCTGATCCTCCTCATCCGCTGCAGCCCGGGTGGCGTTGACAACCTGGGAGGAGCATCAACAGCTGGTGTTGACGTCGCTGGTCCTGGTTGTCCATGGGCGGGGGTTAGTGGTAGCTGCACTACCCCCGAGATGTTCCCTAGCTGAACGGGCATCACTGGAGGCTCTGACGAGGCTCGCTGCCTGGATGTGGATGGGCGTGGCTGTGGGGATAACGATCTTCGTCGTTTGGCCTGTCTTGTGTTGCCTATGAAAATTGTGGGAATGGTATTTCGTATGAGGGATGTGCAGACTCAAACTTGACAACTAAGACATGATTGATCTGAGAGAGAGAGAGAGAGAGAGAGAGAGAGAGAGAGAAAGGAAGAGTCCTAGCAATTTCAAGGTCACCTGCGTAAGGAAAGAAATGTACCGTATACTGTGATATATACGCCTATCAAATGATTGCAAGCAATATACACCAATATACAGTATATAAATATATATATATATATATATATATATATATATATATATATATATATATATATATATATATGTATTTGACATACGGAGCCCTGTATGTTAATTTAAGAGTTAGAATTAGAGTTGAAGGAGTGTCAAACTACCCAAGCGGCGAGGCAGACTAGCGAGCGAACCAGCGAGTGGGAAACCAGCTCGCCCGCATACCAGCAAACAAGCCTTCACACCTGCGTGCGTCATAGGGGACCCTGCAAACTACTTTGATGACCCGACGCTATGACGTATGATCGACGCCAGGAGCCACATTGGTCCACACACCTGCTATGCAACTCGAGGAGCTATGATAGGGGCGCGCACCATCACTCGCCTCCTGATTCGTTCCTACACCATCATTGTTTAGTATATAAGACCCGAGTAGTGGGCATTCAAATCAGTCTCATTTGGAGTTGGGGAAGGTGAACTTGCAGCTGGAGGAAGACGGGGTGAAGTATTATAATGGGTTTGTGACTGTCAGTCAGATTATATAAGTGTGTGTTAAGTGTGTTCGGTGTAAACACTTACGTTATGTTGGTTAGTGAGATATGTGATTGGGAATTAACGTTAACGCTATTATTATGTACTTAACTATTTTAGTTGACTAACTTGTGGACTAAAGCAACTCTTTAACCCTTTACGAGCGGCCTATGCGGTTTATTTATATGTACTGCCCAGCGGGGTGTTTTTAGCCAAAATAGGGCTGTTTACGTGATCATTTTCATGCCTAAATAAGACCCAGAACGTAAAACAAGTATCTATCCCTGAAAGGGCATAAACAGAGCTTTCGAATGACACCATAACGGTCCTTTTATGATGGCTAGTTTTCTTGCAATAACCGTGCAACGCGAGTGCAAAAAGCATGTAATTAGCCACTTTCCCGATACAATTCCGTATATAGCGAGTGAGAGAGGTAGGAGGGAGGTGAGATTCGTGTCAGTAGGTTCGCCGCGGTGGTCTGGAGCAGTCATACACTCGCTACTCTCCTGCCACCACTTGTCTCTCTCTCAGCAACATTACGTGCTGAAATTGCCACTCGAGTTATGTCGAGCGCCGCCACATAGTCCAGCTTTATTTAACTCGACTTAAGTTGCGCGCCGACTTTTAGGGGTTAAGTAATTGGGTTATGATGAAAGTAATACTATTGTTTTATATTAATACTTACGAGTTCTTTCATTTTCTTTTAATTAAGCTTACATTGCTTAACGGTGCTTAGTACGGTGATGCTATTGTCTCATATTAGTAATATCGCCTTAGACTAACATGGCTGTGTTAATATTACGTCTAGTGATTTCCTAAGCTGAAGAAAATTCTTTTAGCTTCAAAATATTATTTTTGCTTTTCATATTTTTGAGTGAGACCTGAATCGAATCTATGAAGCGATCCTGTAACTTAAATTACTCATAATCAAACCTCAATGTTACGTGGTTAAGAAATACATTTAACTAATTATTAAATATATATCTAACTTTTTATGTGACTTTCATATAAATCCTGATGATAATAAAAATATAATACTATTAACGTAAGACAAGAACCAAGAATAATTACATTAAATATAAATTAAAGGACATATAAGAAAACTAAACTAGCTATTCATTTCAAGGGTAAGAGACAGAAATATTCTTACCTTAATATTTATCTTTCAAGACTTTTTATAGAATGAATAGTCCTTCTTTAGATATAACTTCTTCGGTTCATAACCATAGCCTACTAAGCTTCGGTTAAATAATAATTCTTTATAAATACTACATGACTTTAATTAGTTTCAGTATTTTTCATAATTAAAGAGTATCAGTCAATAAAGGATACTAAGTCCTACGATCCAAAAGGAAAGAAAGCAACAACAGGAAATAATGTTATTAGATTTTACTTTTGTTTTGCCTTCAGCTGACTGATACCTTAACACTAGATTAGCTTGCAAGCGGTTTATTTTTATGTACCGCCCAGCGGGGTGTTTTTAGCCAAAATAGGGCTGTTTACGTGATCATTTTCATGCCTAAATAAGACCCAGAGCGTAAAACAAGTATCTATCCCTGAAAGGGCATAAACAGAGCTTTCCAATGACACCATAACGATCCTTTTATGATGGCTAGTTTTCTTGCAACAACCGTGCAACGCGAGTGCAAAAAGCATGTAATTCGGCACTTTCCCCATACAATTCCGTATATAGCGAGTGAGAGAGGGAGGGAGGAGGTGGGATTCATGTCAGTAGGTTCGCCGCGGTGGTCTGGAGCAGTCATACGCTCGCTACTCTCCTGCCACCACTTGTCTCTCTCTCTCAGCAACATTACGTGCTGAAATTGCCACACGACCTATGTCGAGCGCCGCCAGATAGTCCAGATTTATTATACTCGACTTATGTTGCGCCCCGACAGTTAGGGGTTTATATATATCTCTGTGCTATCTAGATTCATCAAGTTAACCACTTGAGGATCAAGATACGTAACAATATATATATATATATATATATATATATATATATATATATATATATATATATATATATATATACCGTTTATTGATATCATTTGATACGCGTACATATCACCATGTACAGTACATTGTAAGTAAAGAAATCTACAGTACATGGTGATATGTACGCCTATCAAATGATTGATATCAATATACGGTATATGTATACATATATATATATATATATATATATATATATATATATATATATATATATATATACTGTATAGTGCTTGCAATCATTTGATAGGCGTATATATAACGTGTACAGTACATTTCTTTCCTTACGAAAAGAGAGAGAAGAGTCCTAGCAATTTCAAGGTCACCTTCGTAAGGAAACAAATGTACCGTATACCGTGATATACGCCTATCAAATGATTGCAAGCAACATGGAGTCACGCGAAGAAATTAATAAATAAATGAATAAATGAAGGGAGAGAAAGAAAATCTTTCTTGGTGGTTCTGCCCGGGGGCATGTGATAAAAGGGTTGTTTGAGGAGTGGCCTACAGTAATCAGTAAGTCACACAAACAAAGATGGGAAGAACGAAAGAGACAGAGAGAGAGAGAGAGGAAGAGAGAGAGAAAGTACATTTCTCCAAAATATCGTATTATGGAACAATAAATATACGGTATATATATATATATATATATATATATATATATATATATATATATATATATATACCGTATATTGATATCAATCATTTGATGGGCGTACATATCACCATGTACGGTAGATTTCTTTACTTACAATGTACCGTACATGATGATATATACGCCTATCAAATGATTGATGTCAATATATATATACTGTACATTGGTGTATATTGATTTCATTCATTTGATAGGCGTACATATCACCATGTACGGTACATTGTAGGTAAAGAAATCTAGCGGACATGGTGATATGTACGCCTATCAAATGATTGATATCAATATACGGTAAATTATATTATATATATATATATACTGTATAGTGCTTGCAATCATTTGATAGGCGTATACATAACGTGTACGGTACATTTCTTTCCTTACGAAACGAGAGAGAAGAGTCCTAACAATTTCAAGGTTACCTTCGTAAGGAAAGAAATGTACCGTATACCGTGATATATACGCCTATCAAATGATTGCAAGCAACATGGAGTCACGCGAAGAAATGAATAAATAAATGAATAAATGAAGGGAGAGAAAGAAAATCCTACTTGGTGGTACTGCCCGGGGGCATGTGATAAAAGGGTTGTTTGAGGAGTGGCCTACAGTAATCAGTAAGTCACACAAACAAAGATGGGAAGAACGAAAGAGACAGAGAGAGAGAGAGAGAGAAAGTAAATTTCTCCAAAATATCATATATGGAACAATAAATATACGGTGTATATATATATATATATATACCGTATATTGATATCATCATTTGATAGGCGTATATATCACGGTGTAGGGTTGATTTCATACTATGAAATCAACCCTACACCGTGATATACGCCTATAAAATGAATGGAAACGTAATATATGAAGACCAACACCACAATCTTCAATTGCTTGCAATCAAACTTGCAAGCAATTTCAGTCACATGCGTAAGGAATGTATTCTACTGTACACCGATATATATGTATTATATACGCCTATAAAATGAAAGGAAACGTAATATAGGAAGACCAAAACCACAATATTCGTTGCTTGTATTCCCGTAACAAATGTACCGTATACGCTGACATAGGCCTAGGCCTGTACGCCAATAATAAAATTATTGCAATCGCTTGCAATCACACTTGCAAGCAATTTCAAAGTCTCATGCAGATAGCCTATACTGTATATCCCATATGTATAGGAAGACCAACACCACAATCTTCGTTGCTATAGGAAGACCAACAACACAATCTTCGTTGCTATAGGAAGACCAACAACACAATCTTCGTTGCTTGTATTCCCGTAAGAAATGTACCCACATTACGCCAATAATAACATTATTGTAGGCTACATCAACCTCTATCAATCTCTCAAATAATATAAATGTACATTGTGTACTTACTAACACCCACACCAGTGTGTTCGCCAAGCTCCTCGTCACCATCTTCACCATTTTCGCCCCGCAAGTTATGGCGTCTGTGAAAACCGATGACAGGTTTATCTTCTAGTTCTTCTTCCTCCTCACTTCCCCCACTCTCACCAAGCCCTTCCATGCTTTCATTCAACGATATTCTAGATACCGCTGAAGAGTTCATCAGCAGAACTAACTCCTCGGCTGAGAGCGGGACCCTACGCCTTGGCTGGCGCGACGTACTAGGGGCGGGCACAGAATCGAACACAGGCAAATCTTGTCTCTCCATTGTGGCGGCTAGAGCGGTACTGAGCCAAGCTCACGCGGTGGGGATGTGTGGGTGGGACCTAGTAGTACACTGCCTGACCGCTAGATTTTGCTTGCCGCTTAAATTAGGGCAGGAAATAGCAACTCGACCTATGTCGCGCGCCGCCACATAGTCCAAATTTATTTAACTCGACTTATGTTGCGCGCCGCCAATTAAGGGTTAAGTCATAGGATTAGGGAAATGCAGATTGAGGGAGAGAGTTCCAAAACATGTTAAGTTGATGAAAGATCGCGAAAATTGGTTCATGCTTGGGTTAGAGAGTTGGACATATTAGAGATAGGAGTGTGTTGAAAGGCGGGTGCCCCCCACTCTCCGTAAAGGATGAGGTATATATACAGAAGAACACTGATTTTTGTGAGAGCGGTAGAAGAGTGAGAGAGATACAACAATGCGGTGTGTAGAGAGAGATTGTAGGGAAATATTAAGAGGAAAGAAGCTGATGAGACAAATGCTTTTGACATTTACCCTTTCGAGAAGCGTGGTATGGGTGGAAGATAAGACAACTAAAGCAACGAAATGGGAGCCTGGAGAGCTAGAGAGATAACCAGATAAACGGATGGAAGTTTGCTGAGGTTGGATGGAACAGGCTAACATCTGACCAGTTAGATTGGAAATATATTAAAGAGGCTTATCCTGCAGAAGAGAACAAAAGTGGCTCTTGAATAGGGTGAAGCGTCTTTTTATCGTCAAACGAATGGGGTGAAAAATGTAGCCTACAATTTATATTGAAAGGGGTAAATTATTGTATACTTCATGGAGATGATCTAACAAGGAAACTAACAAGTAAATAAATAAATGAATGAATAAAAAACCCAGCCACTAGCCCCTTAAGGGGAGATTTGTATTAGTTGTTCAAGTATTTATGTTTACATTATTGTCTTTAGTTTACTCCCAAGACCTGCATTAAGCTAAAAGAAATCCAGCCAAGACCCCCTTTTGAGATAACTTTGTACATTTTTTAGAAGAAAAAATGTCCCGGTCGTCAGAAAAAAAATACACATAAATGGCACAAAAGGTCTTAAATTAACCAAACTAATGAATAAAATGTCTTTAAGCCTCAAAACTAATGAGGGTAAACTTAAAGTAGACTGGGGCCAACCAAAACAAACCACCTCCCCTTAATTCACTGAGCACCAGGCAATATAATATAAATGTACACTCCAGGCCCGGCAGGTTGTCAACAAACCACCTCCCCTTAATTCACTGAGCACCAGGCAATATAATATAAATGTACACTCCAGGCCCGGCAGGTTGTCAACAAATTTTGTTTTTCCAGAAAACACCTGGAATGGGTTAGAAATGAAGGAAAAAAAAATAAAAAAAAACGATCCCCTAGGTCATTAAGGGATCCTACGGGGCGCTCGAAAGTCGGAATTAACATGGGGAAATTGGTAGGCAAAAACACGTTTTTGCGCGCTCACGCGCACGCAGCTGGAATTAGAGGGTTTTCCACCATGGGTATTATTGCGTGGGATACTTACGCAGTTCCCATACAAATCTGAGCCCTCTAGGTGCCATAGGACCGGAGTAATTAACAGTGACGCACCCTATGCGGCTCTGAGGTTTAGAGTTACATACAGTGCCGACGCATAACGTGCGTCTCTGGTACTTCAGGGGTTAAAGGGTTTACTGGAAAATCAATATAGATAGATCGCACCTGCTCTCTACGAAAAGTGGAAAGCCTTGTGGAATTATTGTAAAGTGTGCATGATTTTTTGTTTTTTATATGAATGAAGGAAAGAAAAGGTAAAGCTGCCTGTAACAAGTGTCTCCCCCAAAGTTGAAAGAGCTACAGAGAGCCAAATTCCATGGAAGTTAAGAGCCCAAATATCTGGACACATGGAGTTTGAAGCAGTTTAACCCTTAAAAAGCAGCTCACCACTTAAGTCGTATTTAATAAAGCTGGACTATCTGGCGGCGCTCGACATAGGTCGAGTGGCAATTTCAGCACGTAATGTGGCTGAGAGAGAGAGACAAGTGGTGGCAGGAGACTAGCGAGCGTATGACTGCTCCAGACCACCGCGGCGAACCTACTGACATGAATCTCAGCTCCCTCCTCCCTCTCTCACTCGCTACATACTCAATTATATGGGGAAAGTACCGAATTACCTGCTTTTTGCACTCGCGTTGCACGGTTATTGCAAGAAAACTATCCATCATACAAGGATCGTTATGGTGTCATTCGAAAGCTCTGTTCATGCCCTTTCAGGGATAGATACTTGTTTTACGTTCTGGGTCTTATTTAGGCATGAAAATGATCACGTAAACAGCCCTATTTTGGCTAAAAACACCCCGCTGGGCGGTACACATAAATAAACCGCATAGGCCGCTAAAGAAGGGTTAAGTCATAGGATTTGGGAAATGCAGATTGAGGGAGAGAGTTTCAAAACATGTTAAGTTGACGAGTTCATGCTTGGGTTAGAGAGTTGGACATATTAGAGATAGGAGTGTGTTGAAAGGCAGGTGCCCCCCACTCTCTGTAAAGGATGAGGTATATATACGGAACAACACTGATTATTGTGATAGCGGTAGAAGAGTGAGAGAGATAAAACAATGCGGTGTGTAGAGAGAGATTGTAGGGAAATATTAAGAGGAAAGAAGCTGATGAGACAAAATGCTTTTGACATTTACCCTTTCGAGAAGCGTGGTATGGGTGGAAGATAAGACAACTAAAGCAACGAAATGGGAGCCTGGAGAGCTAGAGAGATAACCAGATAAATGGATGGAAGTTTGCTGAGGTGGGATGGAACAGGCTAACATCTGACCGGTTAGATTGGAAATATATTAAAGAGGCATATCCTGCAGAAGAGAACAAAAATGGCTCTTGAATAGGGTGAAGCGTCTTATTATCGTCAAACGAATGGGGTGAAAAAAGTCTTAAAATCTCCAAAATAATGAAGCACGAAAGGGGAAGTCAAAGAAAACCCGCCTTGGACCAAGTAAGGTTTAACACAAAAACATTTATTAAATATCCTTCCCCAGACTCCCTTTTGCCCCATTAGTTGGAAAATGTTACGACAATTTATCCCAACATAGAAGTTAAGTAAATCCTGGCGAGTGATAGCGAGCAGCCAGGCACTGTTGTTGTTGTTGTTGTTGTTAAATAATAATACGGACCCCTTTAAAGCTACGACAAATGACCCTCAGTCCCTTCCAAGCTAAATTGTTGGTGATTATCTGACAGTTCGTTCCATTCAGGTGGTGATGTTTTCTTAGACGAGCAGTAGTGAGCCTGCAATGTATTATAAACCGTCAGAATGTCTGATGTTAGCCAAATAATGGTGAAAAAGCATCACTATCCTGAAAGGGTTAACTAGAAAGATATTGTGCATGGCTCGCTACTGCTCGCCAGGAAAAGTGTATTTACACATTTGAGTGGCATACGTAGATTACACACTAAAGATAATCATCTAATGGTAACCAGAATATATTGAACATTCCATAATGGTGGTGAAAGGGTTAAAGCAATATTTGTACACATTTCCATACAAACAATGTCCCGGCCAAAGTTTGATATTTTTAATGATACAGGCTCGTTTTCACTCGCCCAGACAAAATTGAGGCCTGAATGGGGTGAAGTGAGTTATTATCGGCAAATTAATGTGGTGAAACGTCTTATAATCTTCAAACTAATGAAACAAAACAATGGAAGTACTAAAAGCCCCCCCTCGGATCAAATAGGGTTGAAGGGACAAGTATACAGTCAATGTTTCCTTCATCTATTAATTAATGGATCAGATCCTTGGTGTATTATTAACAAAGAGGAATGGAGAGGATAATTCACCCACAAACGCCTTCACATTATCTGGTCCGACGGCTTGTGGGTTATTATGATAGTTTGTTCAATTATTAATGAGGTTTTTACTTGTTTTAATGTTGTTGTTATATTCCAGTGATGTTATTCAGTTTATTCCCTCACCTAACAAAAATGTATTCCCAGACTTCCTTCAAACTAGAAAATGGCCACCCAGACATTATATGATAGACAAATGGCCACCAGACATTATATGATAGACAAATGGTCACCCAGACATTATATGATAGACAAATGGCCACCCAGACATTATATGATAGACAAATGGCCACCAGACATTATATGATAGACAAATGGCCACCCAGACATTATATGATAGACAAATGGCCACCCAGACATTATATGATAGACAAATGGCCACCCAGACATTATATGATAGACAAATGGCCACCCAGACATTATATGATAGACAAATGGCCACCCAGACATTATATGATAGACAAATGGCCACCCAGACATTATATGATAGACAAATGGCCACCCAGACATTATATGATAGACAAATGGCCACCCAGACATTATATGATAGACAAATGGCCACCCAGACATTATATGATAGACAAATGGCCACCCAGACATTATATGATAGACAAATGGCCACCCAGACATTATATGATAGACAAATGGCCACCCAGACATTATATGATAGACAAATGGCCACCCAGACATTATATGATAGACAAATGGCCACCCAGACATTATATGATAGACAAATGGCCATCCAGACATTATATGATAGACAAATGGCCACCAGACATTATATGATAGACAAATGGCCACCAGACATTATATGATAGACAAATGGCCACCAAGACATTATATGATAGACAAATGGCCACCCAGACATTATATGATAGACAAATGGCCACCCAGACATTATATGATAGACAAATGGCCACCCAGACATTATATGATAGACAAATGGCCACCCAGACATTATATGATAGACAAATGGCCACCCAGACATTATATGATAGACAAATGGCCACCCAGACATTATATGATAGACAAATGGCCACCCAGACATTATATGATAGACAAATGGCCACCCAGACATTATATGATAGACAAATGGCCACCCAGACATTATATGATAGACAAATGGCCACCCAGACATTATGATAGACAAATGGCCACCCAGACATTACATGATAGACAAATGGCCACCAGACATTATATGATAGACAAATGGCCACCAGACATTATATGATAGACAAATGGCCACCCAGACATTATATGATAGACAAATGGCCACCAGACATTATATGATAGACAAATGGCCACCAAAACATTATATGATAGACAAATGGCCACCCAGACATTACATGATAGACAAATGGCCACCAGACATTATATGATAGACAAATGGCCACCAGACATTATATGATAGACAAATGGCCACCAGACATTATATGATAGACAAATGGCCACCAGACATTATATGATAGACAAATGGCCACCAGACATTATATGATAGACAAATGGCCAACCAGACATTATATGATAGACAAATGGCCACCAAGACATTATATGATAGACAAATGGCCACCCAGACATTATATGATAGACAAATGTATCCCGGTGGAAGGCCAGTTGCTTGTAAGTTACAGGGTAGCTATCACGCGCCCAGATATAAATAGACTCTAAACCTATTATTCAGTACCGGAAATGTCCTATAAAACTTTATTCTGGTTACCATTAGACGATTTGCTTCAGTTAACAGGCAATTAACAGGTTTCAACCTATCTCACTTAACCGTTTTTACTACCACAGATCCTTCTTAAGCTGCATAAAATCGTCTAAATATAGCTAGAATATAATTTAAAAGACGTCGCTGGTACAGAAGGGGTTAAATAAGATAAAGTGTGTTCCTATAGCAAACTAATGTGGTGAACCGTCTTATAAACTCCAAACTAATGGAGAGAAACAGGGGAGATCCAAACAGACCAACCATGGAGCAAATACGGTTAAGCTAAAAATATACATATCCTTCCCCAGATACCATTTTGTACCATTAGTTAATGAACGGGTTATAGGGGTCGATATTATTAACCCTTAAAAAGCGGCTCACCACTTAAGTCGTATTTAATAAAGCTGGACTATGTGGCGGCGCTCGACATAGGTCGAGTGGCAATTTCAGCACGAAATGTTGCTGAGAGAGAGAGACAAGTGGTGGCAGGAGACTAGCGAGCGTATGACTGCTCCAGACCACCGCGGCGAACCTACTGACACGAATCTCAGCTCCCTCCTCCCTCTCTCACTCGCTACATACTGAATTGTATGGGGAAAGTACCGAATTACCTGCTTTTTGCACTCGCGTTGCACGGTTATTGCAAGAATACTATCCATCATACACGGATCGTTATGGTGTCATTCGAAAGCTCTGTTCATGCCCTTTCAGGGATAGATACTTTTTTTACGTTCTGGGTCTTATTTAGGCATGAAAATGATCACGTAAACAGCCCTATTTTGGCTAAAAACACCCCGCTGGGCGGTACATATAAATAAACCGCATAGGCCGCTAAAGAAGGGTTAATAATATCGACCCCTATAACCCGTTCATTACCGAGCAGGACAGACATTGTGGTCGTTGTGTATTAATAATATCGACCCCTATAACCCGTTCATTACCGAGCAGGACAGACATTGTGGTCGTTGTGTATTAATAATATGGACCCCTATAACCCGTTCATTACCGAGCAGGACAGACATTGTGGTCGTTGTGTATTAATAATATCGACCCCTATAACCCGTTCATTACCGAGCATGACAGACATTGTGGTCGTTGTGTATTAATAATATCGACCCCTATAACCCGTTCATTACCGAGCAGGACAGACATTGTGGTCGTTGTGTATTAATAATATCGACCCCTATAACCCGTTCATTACCGAGCAGGACAGACATTGTGGTCGTTGTGTATTAATAATATCGACCCCTATAACCCGTTCATTACCGAGCAGGACAGACATTGTGGTCGTTGTGTATTAATAATATCGACCCCTATAACCCGTTCATTACCGAGCAGGACAGACATTGTGGTCGTTGTGTATTAATAATATCGACCCCTATAACCCGTTCATTACCGAGCAGGACAGACATTGTGGTCGTTGTGTATTAATAATATCGACCCCTATAACCCGTTCATTAGCGAGCATGACAGACATTGTGGTCGTTGTGTATTAATAATATCGACCCCTATAACCCGTTCATTACCGAGCAGGACAGACATTGTGGTCGTTGTGTATTAATAATATCGACCCCTATAACCCATTCATTACCGAGCAGGACAGACATTGTGGTCGTTGTGTATTAATAATATCGACCCCTATAACCCGTTCATTACCGAGCAGGACAGACATTGTGGTCGTTGTGTATTAAAAATATGGACCCCTATAACCCGTTCATTACCGAGCAGGACAGACATTGTGGTCGTTGTGTATTAATAATATCGACCCCTATAACCCGTTCATTACCGAGCAGGATAGACATTGTGGTCGTTGTGTATTAATAATATCGACCCCTATAACCCGTTCATTACCGAGCAGGACAGACATTGTGGTCGTTGTGTATTAATAATATCGACCCCTATAACCCGTTCATTACGAGCAGGACAGACATTGTGGTCGTTGTGTATTAATAATATCGACCCCTATAACCCGTTCATTACCGAGCAGGACAGACATTGTGGTCGTTGTGTATTAATAATATCGACCCCTATAACCCGTTCATTACCGAGCAGGACAGACATTGTGGTCGTTGTGTATTAATAATATCGACCCCTATAACCCGTTCATTACCGAGCAGGACAGACATTGTGGTCGTTGTGTATTAATAATATGGACCCCAATAACCCGTTCATTACCGAGCATGACAGACATTGTGGTCGTTGTGTATTAACCCCTTACGAGCGGCCTATGAGTTTATTTATATGTACCGCCCAGCGGGGTGTTTTTAGCCAAAATAGGGCTCTTTACGTGATCATTTTCATGCCTAAATAAGACCCAGAACGTAAAACAAGTATCTATCCCTGAAAGGGCATAAACAGAGCTTTCGAATGACACCATAACGATCCTTTTATGATGGCTAGTTTTCTTGCAATAACCGTGCAACGCGAGTGCAAAAAGCATGTAATTCGGTACTTTCCCCATACAATTCAGTATGTAGCGAGTGAGAGAGGGAGGAGGGAGCTGAGATTCGTGTCAGTAGGTTCGCCGCGGTGGTCTGGAGCAGTCATACGCTCGCTAGTCTCCTGCCACCACTTGTCTCTCTCTCAGAGCAACATTACGTGCTGAAATTGCCACTCGACCTATGTCGAGCGCCGCCACATAGTCCAGCTTTATTAAATACGACTTAAGTTGCGCCCCGACTTTTAAGGGTTAATAATATCGACCCCTATAACCCGTTCATTAGCGAGCATGACAGACATTGTGGTCGTTGTGTATTAATAATATCGACCCCTATAACCCGTTCATTACCGAGCAGGACAGACATTGTGGTCGTTGTGTATTAATAATATCGACCCCTATAACCCGTTCATTACCGAGCATGACAGACATTGTGGTCGTTGTGTATTAATAATATCGACCCCTATAACCCGTACATTACCGAGCAGGACAGACATTGTGGTCGTTGTGTATTAATAATATCGACCCCTATAACCCGTTCATTACCGAGCAGGACAGACAATGTGGTCGTTGTGTATTAACCCTTAAAAAGCGGCTCACCACTTAAGTCGTATTTAATAAAGCTGGACTATGTGGCGGCGCTCGACATAGGTCGAGTGGCAATTTCAGCACGAAATGTTGCTGAGAGAGAGAGACAAGTGGTGGCAGGAGACTAGCGAGCGTATGACTGCTCCAGACCACCGCGGCGAACCTACTGACACGAATCTCAGCTCCCTCCTCCCTCTCTCACTCGCTACATACTGAATTGTATGGGGAAAGTACCGAATTACCTGCTTTTTGCACTCGCGTTGCACGGTTATTGCAAGAATACTATCCATCATACACGGATCGTTATGGTGTCATTCGAAAGCTCTGTTCATGCCCTTTCAGGGATAGATACTTTTTTTACGTTCTGGGTCTTATTTAGGCATGAAAATGATCACGTAAACAGCCCTATTTTGGCTAAAAACACCCCGCTGGGCGGTACATATAAATAAACCGCATAGGCCGCTAAAGAAGGGTTAATATTATCGACCCCTATAACCCGTTCATTACCGAGCGGGACAGACATTGTGGTCGTTGTGTATTAATAATATCGACCCCTATAACCCGTTCATTACCGAGCAGGACAGACATTGTGGTCGTTGTGTATTAATAATATCGACCCCTATAACCCGTTCATTACCGAGAGGACAGACATTGTGGTCGTTGTGTATTGTGTATTAATAATATCGACCCCTATAACCCGTTCATTACCGAGCAGGACAGACATTGTGGTCGTTGTGTATTAATAATATCGACCCCTATAACCCGTTCCTTACCGAGCAGGACAGACATTGTGGTCGTTGTGTATTAATAATATCGACCCCTATAACCCGTTCATTACCGAGCAGGACAGACATTGTGGTCGTTTATTTTTAAAACTCGACCCCTATAACCCGTTCATTACCGAGCAGGACAGACATTGTGGTCGTTGTGTATTAATAATATCGACCCCTATAACCCGTTCATTACCGAGCAGGACAGACATTGTGGTCGTTGTGTATTAATAATATCGACCCCTATAACCCGTTCATTTTACGAGCAGGACAGACATTGTGGTCGTTGTGTATTAATAATATCGACCCCTATAACCCGTTCATTACCGAGCAGGACAGACATTGTGGTCGTTGTGTATTAATAATATCGACCCCTATAACCCGTTCATTACCGAGCAGGACAGACATTGTGGTCGTTGTGTATTAATAATATCGACCCCTATAACCCATTCATTACCGAGCAGGACAGACATTGTGGTCGTTGTGTATTAATAATATGGACCCCTATAACCCGTTCATTACCGAGCAGGACAGACATTGTGGTCGTTGTGTATTAATTATATCGACCCCTATAACCCGTTCATTACCGAGCAGGACAGACATTGTGGTCATTGTGTATTAACACCTTATTAGCGGCTAGGCGGTATTTTACACCGAGCCGCACAGCGGGCACAATCCCGAAATATTCGCTCACTTTCACTCGCCCTAGCGCCGTAACTATGGCTCCATTCGGAACGAAACGATGATTTTTGGAACGAACAACTCTTCGTCTCCCCATAGAAGTCTATTCTGAATGAATTGAGCGAGTGTGGAGGGTGGGAGGAGGTGAGGAAGGGAGGCTACTTTTTGGTGTATTCCGCAGGGGCGCGCGGATGCGTTCGCTTTGTCCTGACTTCGGCCTCACGCGCGTCTATTATTCCTTCGGTAGGCCCTCTTATTTTATCTTGTTTCTCCTTATTTCTGTATTCTGTGTATTCTCGCTCTTTCTCTCTCTCTCTCTCTCTCTTTCTGTCTCTCTCACTCCTCTCGTCTGTCTGTCTGACTCTCTCTCTCTCTCTCTGGCTAGCTCGCTTTCTTTCTCTCTCTCTCCTCCCTTCTCCTTCGTACGCGCTGTCTCCCTTCCTCCCTGTCTCTCTTCTCTATATTTCTCCCTTTCGTATATGTAATTCTCATTATTCTTTTCTCTAATCCCTCTTTCTTTATTTGCTTGTAATATTTCTGTATTATTATATCTTTTTCACTCTATTTTCAGTTCAGTTTCTGTATTCTCTTTCATTTATCACTAATAAATTTCATTCCTTACAAGCTACCGTACAAATACGGTATGATTATATATATATATATATACTGTATATACATTATATCTATATATATACTGTATACGGTGTATATCACGGTATACGGCATATTTCTCTCCTTACGAAAGGAGAGAAGAGTCATAGCAATTTCAAGGTCACCTTCGTAAGGGAACCAAAATATACCCTACATGGTGCTATATACCCTATCAAATAATTGATATCAATATACGGTATATATATATATACTGTATTTTGGTGAATATTGATATCAATCATTTGATAGGCGTATATATATCACCATGTACGGTATATTTGTTTCCTTACGAAGGTGACCTTGAAATTGCTATCACTCTTCTCTCTCCTTTCGTAAGGAGAGAAATATACCGTATACCGTGATATATACGCCTATCAAATGATTGATATCAATATATATATACTGTATATTGGTGTATATTGATTTCAATCATTTGATAGGCGTATATATCACGGTATACGTACATGATGATAGGTATGCCTATCAAATGATTGATATCAATATACGGTATATATATATATATATATATATATATATATACTGTATATTGGTGAATATTGATATCAATCATTTGATAGGCGTATATATATCACCATGTACGGTATATTTTTTTCCTTACGAAGGTGACCTTGAAATTGCTATGACTCTTCTCTCTCCTTTCGTAAGGAGAGAAATGTACCGTATACCGTGATATATACGCCTATCAAATGATTGATATCAATATATATACTGTATATTGGTCTATATTGATTTCAATCATTTGATAGGCGTATATATCACGGTATACGGTACATTTCTGTCCCTACTATGTACCGTACCTGTGACCAGGAAATTGCTATGACTCTTCTCTCTCCTTTCGTAAGGAGAAAAATTTACCGTATACCGTGATATATACGCCTATCAAATGATTGATATCAATATATATATACTGTATATTGGTCTATATTGATTTCAATCATTTGATAGGAGTATATATCACGGTATACGGTACATTTCTGTCCCTACTATGTACCGTACATGTGACATGGAAATTGCTATGACTCTTCTCTCTCCTTTCGTAAGGAGAAAAATGTACCGTATACCGTGATATATACGCCTATCAAATGATTGATATCAATACATATATACTGTATATTGGTCTATATTGATTTCAATCATTTGATAGGCGTATATATCACGGTATACGGTACATTTCTGTCCCTACTATGTACCGTACATGTGACCTGGAAATTGCTATGACTCTTCTCTCTCCTTTCGTAAGGAGACAAATGTACCGTATACCGTGATATATACGCCTATCAAATGATTGATATCAATATATATATACTGTATATTGGTCTATATTGATTTCAATCATTTGATAGGCGTATATATCACGGTATACGGTACATTTCTGTCTCTACAATGTACCGGTACGTACATGGTGATATGTATGCCTATCAAATGATTGATACCAATATACGGTATATATATATATATATATATATATATATATATATATATATATATATACCATATATTGATTGAAATCATTTGATAGGCGTATATATATATATATATATATATATATATATATATATATATATATATATATAGGCGTGCATTTTCACTCTCTCTCTCTGTTTCGCTTGCTTTGCAGGATTTTTTGTTTTGTTTTATAAATAATATTATTTCAACACATTTCCAAATCACCCTATGGGGTAGTGTTGATGACTCATTTTTTTTTTTGTGGTGTTCCCAGGAGGTGTAATCCACATTTCATTGAGGTAGAAAAGGCAGTTATAGGATTGAGGTAGATAAAAGGCAGTTATATGATTGAGGTAGACAAATGACATGGATGTATGATGTAGACCAAGAAGCAGATGGATGGATGAGATTAGAAACTTATGGATGTAATGGGTGATGTTGCTGATGATGATGAATGCACTTGTGTTTGGGTAGTGTGCTATTCCACCATATGAATGATTGAATGACATGAATTCATGAGGTAGTTTGAAATAGATGAATGAATGATTGCATGAACTTATGAATGATTGGCAAGAGGTCTAGAGGAGGAGGAGGTCTTGGAAGAGGTCTAGAAGTGTTCCAGTGTGTGGTACTCTGTGTAACATGGAGAAGCGCATAGTCCCACATTACAATAGCTACACATGAACGTAGTTTCCTTCCTAATTTGGTTCCTCCTTGTTGTATGTTTGCAGACGTGGCACTGCTTCAGTCCGTGCTTCCGGTTGGCTGCGATCTGTGATGCTGAGCGGGGGCAAAACTCAAGCATGTGGGTCAAGAAGTAGTCCCGGCTCTCAAGGCGGGAAGGCATATTCACGATCGGCCTCGGAGGTGGTAGCATACGTGTGGTTCCGTGCTTCCTGAAGATGGAGTCGATGATGTCCTTCGCGAACAGCCTTACCGAGCTCTTCCTTCCTGTCCGCGTCATCCACAGGTTGTACGCGTTCAGGATAGTGACATCAAGAAGATGGAGTACCACCTTCTTATACCACTTACACGTCTTCCTGAGGCAGTCAACAGCAGTGATTTGCATGTCACTCTTATCCACCAACCGCATGTTTATGTTGTAGTCCATAACAAGGTCAGGTTTGGAGATAGGGACTAGATGCTTCTCGCGGGTGACAGGGTCCATTTGGTATCTCTTCTTCCCGCTATCTCGCATTGTGGACTTGTGGAAGGTGGAGAGGACATTGACTGGCTTTGTGTCATGCCAACAAATAGCCAGTATACTGTCACTGCTGCTCTTCTTCCGGAAGATGTCTCCTTTCCGTGTAGCATGAAACTTGGGCCAGTGTTTTCTGTTTGCCCTGACAGTTCCACAGCTTCCCGTGCTCCTTGCAAGGAGATACCTGGCAAGGAGAGGAGAGGTGTAAAAATTGTCGCTGTACAAGATACGGTTGGCATCCAGATACGGCTCCATCAGTGTCTTCACAACCGCCCCTGAAAGACCCAGTAGGTCGTTTGGAATGTCCACATCAGTAGCGGTGTAGATGATGAGGTCCAGCACGTATCCTGTCTCGCAGTCACACAGTACAAAGAACTTGATCCCGAAGCGGTGACGCTTCGACGGAATGTACTGCCTGAAAGAGAGACGTCCACGGAAGAGGATCAAGGACTCATCAATCACAACATTCTGAAAAGGTTTGAAAAAACCGGCGATACCTGGTCAGGAGGGAGTTCAGGAATGGCCGGATTTTCCAAAGCTTGTCAGCTCCGTGTGCGGCAGTGTTGTCGACAAAGTGCAAGCACTTCAGAATTTGCCGGTATTGGTCCCTGGGCATGTACATGTTGAAGACTGGCGTTGATCTAATGTCATGCATCAGCCAATAATCCAGCATGTTGTGTTTTCTCATGTGGGGCATTAGCATGGTGAGGGCCAAAAACACGAGGAGCTGAGGGATATCGATGGGCGTCCATCTCCTCATGTGGGGCGAGGCCATCTCTTCGGAGTGCTGGGTTGCGTAGAGGTTTGTCTCCCTGACGATGTCCCCGAGCAATCCATCGTCAAAGAATGCTCGGAAGTAGTCATAAGGGGTGTCATTTTCTGAACAGGGAAAGGCAGGCTGGACGCCATTTGGCCCCTTATCAAAAATGGGTGGAACCCCAGGCATATCCCGAGGCTCGCAGTGCTCCCACTCAAAGATAGGTGGCTCGTCCGGCCTCCTGCCCCTCCCGACCACTCGTGGGGCACCTCCTGGGGCACCTCTTGGGGCACCTCCCGGGGCACCTCCTGGGGCACCTCCCGGGGCACCTCCTGGGGCACCTCCCGGGGCACCTCCTGGGGCACCTCCCCGAGCACGTACCTGATCACCTCTTGCGGCCCTTCCTCGGGCCCTTCCTCGGGCACTTCTTGGGCCCTTCCTTGGGCCCTTCCTTGGGCCCTTCCTCGGGCCCTTCCCCCGGGCACCTTGCTGTGGCGGTCCCTGCTGTGGCTGTGGCTGTGCCTGCCCGCCATTAGAGTCGCTTGCTGGCGTGGGGGATATCCTGGCTTCAGGCGAATCGGGAGAGCTTGACGCGGTGCCGGCATCACTCTCAGACATCGTCAGCCGACGCCTGGTCCTCCTGGTCCTCCTCATCCGCTGCAGCCCGGGTGGCGTTGGCAACCTGGGAGGAGCAACAACAGCTGGTGTGACGTCGATGGACCTGGTTGACCATGGGCGGGGGTTAGTGGTGAGAGCTGCACTACCCCCGAGATGTGCCCTAGCTCCCCGGGCATCACTGGAGGCACTGACGAAGCTCGCTGCCTGGATGTGGATGGGCGTGGCTGTGGGGATGACGATCTTCGTTTGGCCTGTCTTGTGTTGCCTATGAAAATTGTGGGAATGGTATTTCGTATGAGGGATGTGCAGACTCAAACTTGACAACTAAGACATGATTGATTTGAGAGAGAGAGAGAGAGAGAGAGAGAGTCCTAGCAATTTCAAGGTCACCTGCGTAAGGAAACAAATGTACCGTATACCGTGATATATACGCCTATCAAATGATTGCAAGCAATATACACCATATGCAGTATATATATATATATATTTATATATATATATATATATATATATATATATATATATACTGTATATTGGTGTATATTGCTTGCAATCATTTGATAGGCGTATATATCACGGTATACGGTACATTTGTTTCCTTACGAAGGTGACCTTGAAATTGCTAGGACTTTTCTCTCTTTTCGTAAGGAAAGAAATGTACTGTACACGTTATATATACGCCTATCAAATGATTGCAAGCAATATACACCAATATACAGTATATATATATATATATATATATATATATATATATATATATATATATACCGTATATTGATATCATCATTTTTTATAGGCGTATATATCACGGTGTAGGGTTGATTTCATAGTATGAAATCAACCCTACACCGTGATATACGCCTATCAAATGATTGCAAGCAACATGGAGTCACGCGAAGAAATGAATAAATACATGAATACATGAAGGTAGAGAAAGAATATACTACAAGATGGTAGTGCCCGGGGCTAATTGTCAAGGGTATTCTGGGGATTGACCTGATAAACAGTGAGTCACACAAACAGATGGGAAGAAGGAAAGAGAGAGAGAGAAAGAGAGAGAGAGAGAGAGAGAGAGAGAGAGAGAGAGAGAAAGTAAATTTATCCAAAATATCATATATAGAACAATAAATATACGTATATATATATATATATATATATATATATATATATATATATATATATATATATATATATATATATATATATATATACCGTATATTGAGATCATCATTTTTTATAGGCGTCTATATCACGGTGTAGGGTTGATTTCATACTATGAAATCAATCCTACACCGTGATATACGCCTATCAAATGATTGAAAACTCGCAAACACGAAATAATAATATCAATACCATCATTTGATAGGCGTCTATATCACGGTGTAGGGTTGATTTCATACTATGAAATCAATCCTACACCGTGATATACGCCTATCAAATGATTGAAAACTCGCAAACACGAAATAATAATATCAATACCATCATTTGATAGGCGTCTATATCACGGTGTAGGGTTGATTTCATACTATGAAATCAATCCTACACCGTGATATATGCCTATCAAATGATTGAAAACTCGCAAACACGAAATAATAATATCAATACCATCATTTGATAGGCGTCTATATCACGGTGTAGGGTTGATTTCATACTATGAAATCAATCCTACACCGTGATATACGCCTATCAAATCATTGAAAACTCGCAACACGAAATAATAATATCAATACCATCATTTGATAGGCGTCTATATCACGGTGTAGGGTTGATTTCATACTATGAAATCAATCTACACCGTGATATATGCCTATCAAATGATTGAAAACTCGCAAACACGAAATAATAATATCAATACCATCATTTGATAGGCGTCTATATCACGGTGTAGGGTTGATTTCATACTATGAAATCAATCCTACACCGTGATATACGCCTATCAAATGATTGAAAACTCTCAAACACGAAATAATAATATCAATACCATCATTTGATAGGCGTCTATATCACGGTGTAGGGTTGATTTCATACTATGAAATCAATCCTACACCGTGATATACGCCTATCAAATGATTGAAAACTCGCAAACACGAAATAATAATATCAATACCATCATTTGATAGGCGTCTATATCACGGTGTAGGGTTGATTTCATACTATGAAATCAATCCTACACCGTGATATACGCCTATCAAATGATTGAAAACTCGCAAACACGAAATAATAATATCAATACCATCATTTGATAGGCGTCTATATCACGGTGTAGGGTTGATTTCATACTATGAAATCAATCCTACACCGTGATATACGCCTATCAAATGATTGAAAACTCGCAAACACGAAATAATAATATCAATACCATCATTTGATAGGCGTCTATATCACGGTGTAGGGTTGATTTCATACTATGAAATCAATCCTACACCGTGATATACGCCTATCAAATGATTGAAAACTCGCAAACACGAAATAATAATATCAATACCATCATTTGATAGGCGTCTATATCACGGTGTAGGGTTGATTTCATACTATGAAATCAATCCTACACCGTGATATACGCCTATCAAATGATTGAAAACTCGCAAACACGAAATAATAATATCAATACCATCATTTGATAGGCGTCTATATCACGGTGTAGGGTTGATTTCATACTATGAAATCAATCCTACACCGTGATATACGCCTATCAAATGATTGAAAACTCGCAAACACGAAATAATAATATCAATACCATCATTTGATAGGCGTCTATATCACGGTGTAGGGTTGATTTCATACTATGAAATCAATCCTACACCGTGATATACGCCTATCAAATTATTGAAAACTCGCAAACACGAAATAATAATATCAATACCATCATTTGATAGGCGTCTATATCACGGTGTAGGGTTGATTTCATACTATGAAATCAACCCTACACCGTGATATACGCCTATCAAATGAATGGAAACGTAATATATGAAGACCAACACCACAATCTTCAATCGCTTGCAATCAAACTTGCAAGCAATTTCAGTCACATGCGTAAGGAATGTATTCTACTGTACACCGATATATATGTATTATATAGCCTACGCCTATAAGATAATAAGATAATGAATGGAAACGTAATATATGAACACCAACACCACAATCTTCAATCGCTTGCAATCAAACTTGCAAACAATTTCAGTCACATGCGTAAGGAATGTATTCTACTGTACACCGATATATACATGTATTATATAGCCTACGCCTATAAATAATGAATGGAAACGTAATATATGAAGACCAACACCACAATCTTCAATCGCTTGCAATTAAACTTGCGAGCAATTTCAGTCACATGCGTAAGGAATGTATTCTACTGTACACCGATATATATAATATATATAATCTCTATCAATCTCTCAAATAATATAAATGTACATTGTACTTACCAACACCAACACCAGTGTGTTCATCAAGCTCCTCGTCACTATCTTCACCATCTTCGCCCCGCAAGTTATGGCATCTGTGAAAACCGATGACAGGGTTATCTTCCAGTTCTTCTTCCTCCTCACTTCCCCCACTGTCACCAAGCCCTTCCATGCTTTCATTCAACGATATTCTAGATACCGCTGAAGAGTTCATCAGCAGAACTAACTCCTCGGCTGAGAGCGGGACCCTACGCCTTGGCTAGCGCGACGTACTAGGGGCGGGCACCGAATCGAACACAGGCAAATCTTGTCTCTCCATTGTGGCGGCTAGAGCGGTACTGAGCCAAGCTCACGTGGTGGGGATGTGTGGGTGGGACTTACTAGTGCACTGCCTGACCGCTAGATTTTGCTTTCCACTTAAATTACGGCGGGAAATACCAACTCGACCTATGTCGCGCGCCGCCACATAGTCCAGATTTATTATACTCGACTTATGTTGCGCGCCGCCATTTAAGGGTTAATAATATCGACCCCTATAACCTGTTCATTACCGAGCAGGACAGACATTGTGGTCGTTGTGTATTAATAATATCGACCCCTATAACCCGTTCATTACCGAGCAGGACAGACATTGTGGTCGTTGTGTATTAATAATATCGACCCCTATAACCCGTTCATTACCGAGCAGGACTTTTTCTATTACTGCATTTCAAAAATATTTAGAGGCTTGTATATAACTAAGGAAGGATCTGTGGTTGTTAAAAGGGTGACTCAAGATACGTTGAAGCCTTTTAATTGCTTCATGTCCTTCCTAAGCTAAATAAAACCGTCTAATCATAGCCAGAATACAATGGAAAACACGTCTCGGTACTGAAGGGGTTAAGGCTAAACAAAAATGGCGATCACCAAATATTTAAACCCATTCTGGTGTCGATTTCCTATAGGCGAGCGGTAGCGAGCCGGGTTCGAATCCTGGTGGATCACATATAATTATGCTTTCATTAATTTCATTGGAGGTGTTTGGTGTTGTGGTGAAATTAATAACAACAAATATTATGAGAAACTGTCCTTCAGCCGGGACATTTTTCTACCGAAAAAAAAGACAAACAAAGGAAAACACTGGTTGTTGTTGTTTTTTATAGACCCACTCTGTCAAGATATATTTGTACATTTGTCGCTATAAAAGCAAATGGCCGGGTTTCCTATATTGCAGGCTTGCTATCACTCGCCAAAAGAAAAACTAAACAAAATCTGTATAGGTATTTGACATGTGAGAACCGTGTTGTGTGAGTGTTAGTGTGTGTACTGATAATAATAATGAACCTCCCTCAGCGTGGTATGCTCCATGGATTGGTATGCGTGACAACCTGTGGCTGAATGGACAACCACCACAACAACAACAGTGGGGGAGTGGTGAGCCAGAAGCACATGACCAGTGTGGGTATATGTATCCCGGTGGTCTGGCGGACTGGCCTTGTCACTACACCCAGCCCTCCATCTGTCAACTGTATTAACAACACCACCACCACCACCTTGGTAAGTAGTGTCAACATTTGACTTTAGTATCTTGTATTATCCCCCCCTTCAGTACCGTAACACCTTATGCAACGGGTTAGTCTGTGTTGCCTGTTGCTTTAGATTAGGAAGGACCTGTACATCTTAAAAGCATCATCTAATGGGTCACATATATCCTTTGCTTCTGGCTCGCTATCGCTCGCCAGGAATATGTTTTTACCTCAAAGTGTCTTCAAACAGTCAGTAATGAGACAAGGCATCTTCAAACCATCATCTAGTGGAGCAAACAAAAATAAAATAAATACATAAATATATAAATCGTTGCCAGCCCGCTATCACTCACCAACAATAGTTTAATACCTGAATATGTCTTCAAATAATATATAAATCGTTGCCAGCCCGCTATCACTCACCAACAATAGTTTAATACCTGAATATGTCTTCAAATAATATATAAATCGTTGCCAGCCCGCTATCACTCACCAACAATAGTTTAATACCTGAATATGTCTTCAAATAATAAACAATGGGACAAACAATTATAATCATCATCAACTTGTCGGGAAACATATTTTCGTTGCAAGCTCACTATCACTCGCCAGAAAAAATTGTTTTGAATGTGTATATGAATGTATGTGTGTATGAACGCATGTGTGTATGAAGGTATGTATGTATATGTGTGTGAATGTTTGCTTGCATGTCTGTGTGTATGAATATATGTATTAATCTCTCTCTCTCTCTCTCAGCCAAACACCTGCCCCTTTCTCATACCTTGTTTTCCTTGCATTTGTTATATTTTCAAATAATATATTTTAGTTTGTTGCCTTGGTTAGCAAAAACGCCTTCCCAGACTTCCTCACATATTAAAATACTTTACAAGATCCCTTTATGTTATATGTGTGGGTTTTGTTTTTTATATATATATATATATATCATGGGCCAAAGCTAATTTCTATTAAGTTACAGGCTCGTTATCTCTCGCCCATAAATACATCGACACCTGGATGGGGTGAAACGTGTTATTATCGCCAAACTAATGAGTTGAAATGTCTTTTAATCACCAATTTAATTGAATGATACAGGGGAGATAAAATAAAAGACCTACATCGGACCTAATAGGGTTATTGGGATCATCCTATGTGCTATGAAAACAATAAAGTTAATAATTATAGTGTTATATATTGTTGTGTATAAAGGATGTGGTGATAGTGAAAACAATAAAGTTAATAATTATAGTGTTATATATTGTTGTGTATAAAGGATGTGGTGATAGTGAAAAGGTCCAAGAGTACAAAGGAAAACAAGCAACAACATATATATTGATCCTTTTGAGGCTGCTTGTAGGTAAACTACCTAACCTATGTGATACAAAGATAACGGTGGTTCAATCAAAGGTGCTGCTATTCGTTTGTAAACGCAGTTAATCCTGGATTAAGGGGAGATTTCCACTTGAGGGACTTTTTTCTGGACCCCTTTCTCCCTCATGTTTAGCCCCATTGCTTTCAAAATTTTAAGACGTTCGCCCCATTAGTTGGATTATTTTATGAACTTTTGCCCCATTTCTGTCAATTTAAAGACCTTTCGTTCCATTTAGCTGTCGATTTTTTCCTGGCGAGCGATAGCGAGCCTGTAATTTAAGAGGAATCGGCCTTTGGCCTGGAAATTTTTCTACCGAAAAATGTACACATTTATCTTGAAAGGCGGTCTAGGGGGTGTAGTTTTAAGATTGATGGACGTCTAGGGAACTAACTAAAAACCTCCCCTTAATAGATTTAGGTGTATTTTGAAAGCTTCAACAGTACTGCATTCAATGACATGACTGGGTAGAGAAGGTAGGAACACATTTAACACCACAGTATTATTCCTTTCAACATCCAATTACATATTTTGTTCTGCTTTCTGGCTATTATTAGACGATTTTATTCAGGTTAGAAAGGGTATATCCCTTTGAGTACCAGCAACGTGTGTTATGTTTTATTATAGCTATATTTAGACGATATTATGCAGCTTAAGAACGATCTATGGTACTTTAAAAGGGTTGGTTGAGATGGTTTGAAGCCTTATTATCGCTATAGAGGTCCTTCCTAAGCTGAATAAATCATGTAATAGTTGCCAGAATATAACTAAAAGGACGTCAGCAGTACTGTACGGGATATGGAAGTCAGAGGGTTACTTGAGATAGTCTTTACCGTCATTATACCCACAGATTCTTCATAAACTGTATACTGTATAATGATAGCCAGAATAAACTGTATACTGTATAATGATAGCCAGAATAAACTGTATACTGTAATAAATGATAGCCAGAATAAACTGTCAGATTGCACCATAATCTTCAAAGAGTTATACACAATACCATAATATGTTTTACAGAACCTAACACACATTTCTTGACCTGATATTATAGCAGAAAATGTTGACTTTGTCTGCAGGTTTGACTGAGCATCCAGAGGTGTCAGGGAGTCACAGATGGAATAGTCTACTACTTCAATAAAACAACTACTACTACTACAATATATACTACTACAACTACTACTACTACAACAATAACTACTACAACAACTACTACTACAACAATAACTACTACTACAACAATATATATATTTTTTTTGTTATACCACTCAGCCTGTGCATCCCCTCTTTGGACCCTAAACCAGGTCAGAACAGTCATCAAAGCGTCCGACTTGGTAGTCATTCAGCTACTTACTATTCCGGGGTCAGCACTCAGACTCATCATCGTGGATTACTACTACTACATTGGTTTTTATTTAATATTGTTCATACATTATACTACTACAATAACTACTACTACAACAACTACTACAACAGCTACTACTACTACTACAACAACTACAACAATAACTACTACAACTACTACTACTACAACAGCTACAACAGCTACAACTACTACTACAACAACTAATACTACTACAACAAGTACTACAACAACTACTACTTGTCCACCAATATGTTATAGTACCAGCCAGATCAACTCAATTAATGTCCCTGTGCTGAAGTTACTCTGAACTAATAGTGTTTTACTTTCACTTGTCAACAATAGTAAATGATGGGCTAATTAATACAGATGTTATTCATGTCAAGCTGCTGATGCCAAATGATAACACAAATGACATGTATAATTCAAAATAAACATAAGGCTGACTAAAGCAAATACACCTATGTCTCAGATATATGAATGTATATGAATTTATATACAATTTTAAGATGCGTTATGTATTGAGATAGCTATATATCTATTAACCTGTCTATCTACATATACTGATACACAATAGTGTTTGGTTAAGGTTGGTGAAGGGAAGTATAATCTTTGCATGGTATAATTTAAATATATCCATAACCCATAAGCATGCTGGGTTGGATTATGTTTGTTTGTGTACCATCATTACATTTTACCCCCTATTATTATTATGTATTGGATAACTAGGGTTATGATATATTGTAGTTGGTGCAACAACAAAGGCTCAACCAATTATCACGCTGTGTTAATCCTGGATATTCTGAACTAGCATATGTTATTATAGATTAAGGAGGTTTTGTTTTTTTAATAATAATTATATATCAATATACAATAATATCAATGTATTAAAGGCACATTAAACACTAGTAGCATACTTACACATGTTAGCTAAATGAAGTTTCATAATGTATGTGTAGTGCTGGAAATGGACAACACTGAAAAGTATAATATCCGAATACACCTTCGATCACGATCAGTAAACTAATTAAAATCCCTCAAATCTTTAACACTGAGGAGAATGTGTCCACCTAGGGATACATTCCAGCCATACACTGGTAGTTATATTAATGTAAACTGAGGAGAATGTGTCCACCTAGGGATACATTCCAGCCATACGCTGGTAGTTATATTAATGTAATTTACTTTCACATAAGACAATGTTGTATGCATTATCATATATAACAATGTTGTATGCATTATCATATATAACAATGTTGTATGCATTATCATATATAACAATGTTGTATGCATTATCATATATAACAATGTTGTATGCATTATCATGTATAACAATGTTGTATGCATTATCATATATAACAATGTTGTATGCATTATCATATATAACAATGTTGTATGCATTATCATATACAACTTACTTAGTGTCGGTAAAATGTATTGAGTTGTCCAAACAGTATTGATTGATGTGTCTTACTTATGTACATGTTCTACGTGATATTCTGCACCAGACATTTGTTTAGCCTTTTCATTCACAACAATCGGTTATTGAAGAGAATCACTTGATACTAGTCATTAGTTTTAAAATTCATATTTGGATTGAAAGTGTTAAACACAATTAGTGAAGTCGTTTATTGCATGCTAGTTTGTATGTTTTGTGTATCAAACATCAAATGAACACTAAATATGTTATTATATTTCGTAAAGTGATTAATCAATTATTTAACAAAAACGTTCTTTAATTTCATCTTAATGCAACAATAACATATACATTCAGTTAAAAAAATGTTAGGTACATGTTGCAAATTTCAAATGGATAAGAATATTTAGTTCATGATTAACTACTTGATATTTGTTCATGTATTTTATCAATCGACACCATCAATTGAGATACATTGGTCACTTAACATCTGCTTGTAAACAAAATTAAATGTATAATTTAGCAATAGATAAATACATATATTGGCAACAATTATTATTACTTATGTGTATCCCTATTTTTAGAGTGTGTCCATCTTGAATATACTCAATGTTGCAAAAACTAAAACTAAACTAAACTAAACTATTGATAGACCTACAGCCTAAATCAATCATTAGCTGACAACCAGTATTATTTGGTTACGTTACCTTATCCCTAGCAGTCCTCATGTTAGTATAATACCATGTGAATAGTACTATTTGTTTCATGTCATAGTAATGTCAAGATAATGTCCCTCTCTAGATTATCCCCAGGAGTCCTCATGTTAGTATAATAGCCTGAGAATAGTACTATTTGTTTCATGTCATATAAATGTCAAGATAATGTCCCTCTCTAGAATATCCCCAGCAGTCCTCATGTTAGTATAATAGCCTGAGAATAGTACTATTTGTTTCATGTCATAGAAATGTCAAGATAATGTCCCTCTCTAGATTATCCCCAGCAGTCCTCATGTTAGTATAATAGCCTGATAATAGTACTATTTGTTTAATGTCGTAAACATTTCAAGATAACGTCCCTCTCTAGTTTAGGTTTTCTGCCAACTATTGATTTTGACGATACATTCCTAAGTCATATTATATAAACAGTCATTTGAATCTTCGAGTCAATTAGTATAATTGATAATTTTTGGACAATGATATATTATCTAGCTTATATCCATAACCCATAAGCATGCAGGGTGTGATTATCTTTGTTTGTGTACCATCATTACATTTTACCCCCTATTATTATTATGTATTGGATAACTAGGATTATGATATATTGTAGTTGGTGCAAGAACAAAGGCTCAACCAATTATCACGCTGTGTTAATCCTGGATATTCTGAACTAGCTTATGTTATTATAGATTAAGGAGGTTTTTGTTTTTTTAATAATAATTATTTATCTATATACAATAATATCAATGTAGTAAAGTCACATTCAATACTAGTAGCATACTTACACATGTAAACTAAATGAAGTTTCATAATGTATGTATAGTTCTGGAAATGGACAACACTGAAAAGTATTATATCCGAATACACCTTCGATCACGATCAGTAAACTAATTAAAATCCCTCAAATGTTTAAAACTGAGGAGAATGTGTCCACCTAGGGATACATTTGAGCAATACGCTGGTAGTTATATTAAAGTAATTTACTTTCACATAAGACAATGTTGTATGCATTATCATATATAACAATGTTGTATGCATTATCATATATAACAATGTTGTATGCATTATCATATATAACAATGTTGTATGCATTATCATATACAACTTAGTTAGTGTCGGTAAAATATATCGAGTTGTCCAAACAGTATTGATTGATGTGTCTTATTTATGTACATGTTCTACGTGATATTCTGCACCAGAAATTTGTTTAGCCTTTTCATTCACAACAATCGGTTATTGAAGATAATCACTTGATAGTAGTCATTAGTTTTAAAATTCATTTTTGGATTGAAAGTGTTAAACAAAATTAGTGAACTAATTTATTGCATGCTAGTTTGTAGGCTATGTTTTGTGTGACAAGCATCAAATGAATACTAAATATGTTATTATATTTCCTAAAGTGATTAATACATTATTCAACATATACGTTCTTTAAATGAATGTCAATGCAACAATAACATAAACATTTAGTTAAAAAATATGTTAGGTACATGTTACAAATTTCATACTGATAGGAACATTTAGGTCATGATTAACTAGTTGATACTCTTTATGTATGTTATGAATCAACACCATCAATTGAGATGCAATGGTCACTAACATCTGCTTGTAATCAAAATTAACTTTTAACTTTAGTAAAACGGTAATAAATATATTGGCAATGATGATTACTTATGTTTATCCCAATTTGTAGAGTGTCCATCTTGAATATACTGTACTGAATGTTGCAAACACTAAAACTTAACTAAACTATAGACAGACCTAAACCCTAAATCAATCATTAGCTGAAAACCTGTAATTTTCTGTTACATTACCTTATTCCCAGCAGTCCTCATGTTAGTATAATAGCCTGATAATAGTACTATTTGTTTCATGTCATAGAAATGTCAAGATAATGTCCCTCTCTAGATTATCCCCAGCAGCCCTCATGTTAGTATAATAGCCTGATAATAGTACTATTTGTTTCATGTCATAGAAATGTCAAGATAATGTTCCTCTCTAGAATAGGCCAACTATTGATTTTGACTATACATTCCTAAGTCATATTATATATACAGTCATTTGAATCTTCGAGTCTATTAGTTTAATTGATAATTTTTGGACAATGATATATTATCTAGCTTGGGTTTAATACACATTGACATGAGTGTACCAATATACCTATGACTGTAATACACAATACAAACAGACGTGGCAAATAAGATACATATTTGTTAAAAGAATCATGAAATTATATTATGTTATTTCAGGATATTATTCAATTTGACTTTAGAAAACAAAACCATTGTACTAAATAATGAAGATAAACAATGGCAATAGTTTATTCATGAACATTAATAACGTGCATAACTAAATGGCATTGTTTCTTCTTTTATCATATATATTATCAAATGATTTACTTTTCTACAATTATATTATCGCTACTCGTGCATATAATGGTCCCCACGCAAAAAAAATATTAAATAAATAAATAAATACATTTCAAACAAAAATACATAAACAACAACATACAGTATAGGGGAGGCGATTGCACAGTGGTTAGCGTGGTGGACTGCAGACCTAATGGACCATAGAACAAGTCCACGCCAAATGTCAGGGCTTTTTCTGAGGTGATCTGATCGTTACTGCTATTCTACAAATATCTTGGCTTCACCGACACGTCTAGAAAACACCCACTATATCGTCACCAATTTATAGCATAGAAGATGCCCGACCATATTTGAAGATGCTGTGAAGGACCATATAACTGCTCTCTTAACCCTTCTTTAGCGGCCTATGCGGTTTATTTATGTGTACCGCCCAGCGGGGTGTTTTTAGCCAAAATAGGGCTGTTTACGTGATCATTTTCATGCCTAAATAAGACCCAGAACGTAAAACAAGTATCTATCCCTGAAAGGGCATGAACAGAGCTTCGAATGACACCATAACGATCCTTGTATGATGGATAGTTTTCTTGCAATAACCGTGCAACGCGAGTGCAAAAAGCAGGTAATTCGGTACTTTCCCCATATAATTGAGTATGTAGCGAGTGAGAGAGGGAGGAGGGAGCTGAGATTCGTGTCAGTAGGTTCGCCGCGGTGGTCTGGAGCAGTCATACGCTCGCTAGTCTCCTGCCACCACTTGTCTCTCTCTCTCAGCCACATTACGTGCTGAAATTGCCACTCGACCTATGTCGAGCGCCGTCACATAGTCCAGCTTTATTAAATACGACTTAAGTGGTGAGCCGCTTTTTAAGGGTTAAATCAAGTGACGTGTATAAAATAATACGGTTTTTCATTTAGTATAGCAAAAAGGAAGCAACCAACACCTTGTAGCTCCACTTTGACCATCTAGAGCGACATATGAAGCACCCAACACCTCAAAGCTTCAATCGATAATCTTGGGGCCTCACAAGAGTTACAGGCTAATGGACATCCAACAGTTCTGAGGTTGAGAAAATATAACAACAACTTAGGATTGATGCAATAGTCTGCTGGTTGGTTGTGAGACATAGACATATAACAGTGATTTAGAGAGACACGTCAACTCCTTTGGTACCAAGTGTCTTCACAGGATCCTGGGGTACCGCTGGCATGGCTAATATCACACCAGCGTCTACTTTCTGAAATTAATTTGAGTCATATTAGATACTTAGTCCAGGAGTGCCAGGTTGGGCAATATGGGCACGTGACCTGCCTCCCAGCCACTCCAACAGCTTCCTGTCTCTCTCCAACACTCCTTCTCCCCTATCTACACTTTTCAGAAAATAGAAAAGTAGAAAGTAGCTACGAGAAGCTGTTGTAAAGGCTTATCTCTCTATACCTTCACTATCACCATATATAAACTAATAACACACATTACAAAGCCACTCCAATAGCTTCCTCTCTCTCTCCAACACCCCTTCACCCCTCTCTACACTCTTCAGAAAATAGGAAAGTAGAAAGTAGCTACGAGGGGCCGTTGTAAAGGCTTATCCGTCAATACGTTCACCTAACCTGAAGCTGACCCTGTTGTTCATGTGGTGGTAGGTTTTGATGATGGGTATAACAACCCTGAGTGGTGGTGGTTACCAAAGGGTAGACCATGTGTGCTTAAGGGAGGTGAAGCTGACCCTGTTGTTCATGTGGTGGTAGGTTTTGATGATGGGTATAACAACCCTGAGTGGTGGTGGTGACCAAAGGGAAGATCATGTGTGCTTAACCCTTAATTGGCGGCGCGCAACTTTGTCGTGTGAAAAATTTTTGGACTAACTGGCGGTTCACAACTTATGTCGTGCGCCATTTTCAGCACGTAATGTTGCTGAGAGAGAGAGCTGAGCGGTGTGAGGAGCCTAGCAACCTTATGACCGCTCCGCACGACCACCGTGGACCAACTGAGGTGCCTCCCTCCCTTCCCTCCCCTCTCTCACTCGCTACACAGGGAATTATGTAGGGAAAGTACCTAATTACATGGTTTTTGCACTCGTGTTGCATGATCGTTGCAAGAGAACCAGCGGTCGTACAAGGATGGTTTGGGTGTCATTGGAAAGCTCTGTTTACGCCCTTTCAGGGATAGATACTTGTTTTACGCTCTGGGTCTTATTTAGGCATGAAAATGATCACGTAAACAACCCTATTTAGGGTAAAAACACCCCGCTGGGCGCTACGGTCCTAGACCGCCTAGCCCGCTAATAAGGTGCTGAGGGGACCGGCCGCTTTTTAATAGGGGGTGTCACTGAACTTCGTCCGATTTCAATGAAATTTCGCACACGTATAGAGGATGATGTTAAAAAGATTTTGTATTAAATGTTTTTTTTATTCTAGGTCAATTAGTTCCTGAATTAGGGAGGAAATTAGCTCGAAAATTTAACAAAAATTCGGAAGACGTATAATTCGAAACCCAAGTGCTGTAAAATATTTTCAGAGGGATCAGACAACTCAGGACAGGTGGTTTTACAACTCTCTTGATCCACTTTTTTATTATTTTTATCTAATTGCGGAATTAGGTGACTCGGAGATTAGGTAATAATATTGTACTCGGTGATTAGCTACATATGTCAATGGGCTGTGTCTCAAATTAAAAAAAAAGGCGTCAAGAGCTTTATAGAGCATTTCACGCGCTTTCCAATGACATATGCACTGTGAAGGAGTCATGGTCCAGTCATGGGTACTGACATAATTATGCTCTAGTACCACAAGGAAAGATGTAAAGATTAGGCACAATAGATGTAAGAGTATTTGAACAATTGTTGTAAAACTATGCAGTGGATACAAGATAGACAGACTTCCTTGTTCCTTCTATTTGATTAGGATTATTACTAGTCAAAGCAAACCAAAAATCTTGTTAATGCCCCTTTTTCCAAGTAGGTACAGTTGGCCACATTAATTTACATCCACACAGTGAGTATATTAATTAATTAATACAAACTATTTGTCAACAACCTACTGGGCAGAACCCCTCTAAAGGCTGGGGAGGGCTTAAAAGTGGAAATGGGTTAAAATAATATAAATAAAAGGGGTAAAATAAATCAAATAGGTTCACTATAAAAAGAAAGAAAATAAGTCAACATTAAAAGAGACAATAAAATATGACTAGAAGAAATCAAAAATATTAAATGAGATGAAAGATTGTAATTTCTTTAAGGAAAGCAAATAGATTGACAATATCAAAGGAAGGACTGTCAAACAGGATAGACTGAAGAGAAGGCTAAGAAAAATAACGCTGCCGCTACCGAGCATACAGTGGGCAGTCGATGAGAAAGTGCTGCACAGTAATGTTCGTGTCACAAGTAGTGCACCATGGAGGAGGAGCATGTGGAGTGGTCATTAAGTGTCCATGTGTGTAGCGGGTATGACTAATACGGAGACGAGTGAGTACGACTTGATCCCTGCGCTTGCCCTGAAAATAGGAAGCCCACACGGAAACCATATCTTTGATAGCATGAAGATGGATGGTAAGGGGCTTTTAAGACCACTCACGTTGCCATGCATGAGAGATAACTTCTCAAACTACGGCTTTCATATCAGACAGGCGCAAGAGAGGACCTGCTCCTGGACCGAGACAGGCTATTTTAGCGAGCCGATCCGCTCTCTCATTACCCGCTATGCCCACATGGGCAGGAACCCAGCAAAACTGGATTTTCCAATTGGCCAAGGAAAGGTCATGTAGTTGTTGGAGTGAAGTGACCTCGAAACGTCACCATACTATTTTTGCCGACTTTACTCACAATTACAATTTACAATTTTTACAATCACATAAGAACTCCGTCTGATGCGGAAATTCGCCTCAAATGTTTTTGGGCGCGGCCCGGGCGAGATTCGACCTCGGGCCCGCCACGTGGGAGGAGAACGCTCTAGCCACTAAACCAAGAGAAGTACTCCACTTGGCATGATAGCTCAATCAGATTTATGCATCAAATTCAGTTACAGACACTTTGTCACAATCCAGGCATTACAGGAGAATAGTGGAAATAAGTGGATCCCTCGTAGAAAGATCTTGTAATGCCATAAAGGTACTCGGGGAATCACTATAAATAACCACCCAAGGGGTGTTGACTGGATAGGAAGGGACCATATCAACTGCCCCAAACAATGTACGCAATTCAGCAGTAAAAACAGATGAATATGGGGATAAAGGCAAGCTAAAAACAGAAGCCTTGGAAATCGCAGCACAACCAACTTTCCCATCCCTTTTAGACCCATCAGTATATATGACACAGGCAGGGTCATGACGTAGCATATGCTGAAGGGCGACACATCTCTGAACAGCAGGGAGCGAAGACTTAGGACCCTGAGCAAGAGAAATGTACAAAACATAGATGATGATAAAAGCCAATACGGGATGGAGGGGTCAGCCGCCTGCAGAAGGGGCATGGGGTAAATCATGTTGCGTAAAGAATCTGTGGGCCAAAACCGGAAAAGAGGGTAACAATGCCAGAGGGAACTCATCAACACCCACCTTCTCAAACAAGTTGCCCGCAGGTGAATCAGTGGACAGCAATTGTAGAGCAGAATTCATGAGTTCACGCTCTCGATGGAGGGAGAGAGGAAGCTGGCCACTTTCTACGAGAAGGTTCGTAATGAGAGACGACTTGAAAGCTCCAGTGCAAAGCCGGATACCAAGATGATGGACAGGATCCAATGTTTTGAGTGTGGTCTGGGAAGCTGTGCCATAAATAGCACACCTATAATCCAAGCCGGACAAAACCGTGGCCGTATATAACATAAGGAGGGTCCGACGATCAGCACCCCAGTCAACATTGTGACATTTCTTCAAGACATTGAGACGTCTCAGGCCTTAAGGTCTTTTACATGAACAGACTAGTTAAGATGTGTGACAAGGATTATTCCCAAGAACTTCACCTGATCAGAAAATTGTAACCGATGCCCATTCATTGAGAGGGAGATAGTCTTACCATGTAACTAGGTGACGTTTGTCACGATAAAATGGAATTGCCTTGGTTTTCTCGCTGGAAAAGGTAAACCATGTAGAAGATGCCCAATGGGTAACGTCCCTCAAGACAGTATTAAGGCATCGCTGTATATGAGAAAAACTGAGGGAGGTATAGTAAACCCATTTCCTGTCAGATTTGCTGATAAGGAGCAAAAATAAAGTTGTAGGAGCCATCTTAACCCTTTCAGGTCATTCGAAATATAATTATCTTAATCTCATAATTTCCTCTCCAAAATTTGTTTTCTGCCCACAACTCGCTCAAAGACAACTGCAGAGGTTGACATAACTAAACTAAAGGTTTATAAACACCCCTGATGGTCACAAAGGTTTAAAGAATCCCTGTAGGACGCGATCGCTTCCTGCAGTGTGCGAAAGGGTAAAGTGAGAATATGTAAGAATTAGCGACAATGTTGGGAGAATTCCGGAGCACAACAACAACTGGCAAGTCGGAGAGTGTCCAAAACCTTTGAAGGTTGGTGTGGGTACAACTAAGGACGTGTATGGACTCAACTATTTTTGCTGATTTTCACCCATTTTTGCCCGTGTTATCTCAAAGAAATATTCCGAACTATTGATAAGCTTTGAACCATCAGATTCCGCACTAAAGGATTTTCACTGTACAGTATATTAAATTGGACTGTACATGATTAGGAGCTCTAAGATACAAAATACAGTACACTGTAGCTATATTGAGTAAAAAATATAATTTTATAGACTCAATTTTAGCTACATTTTCACTCAAATACTGTGACTACGATACATCCATTGTTAGAGTACTCATATGACACTGACTTTACCAAATTATAACACAAAATACCACTAGATCGGTTCTCAAAAGTCGCTAGAAGGCGGCTAGATACTCTAGTACGTAGCCTAAATGCCAAAAATCTCTAGATAACTGCTACAACCTCTAAAATATCATGCAAAAATTTTCAAATCTCTAGAATATCGCTAGAATTTATACCGCTAGATTTAAAAAATTGCTGCTTGATCGAAGTACTGTATATAAGCTACCTGTAGATCTAGCGGGAAAGTAGCTAAATTGGCAACATTATTTTATATCATCCTCTCACTCTCCATGATCTCCACATGGCCAAACCACATCAAGGTGTTCCTTTTCACATTTTCCAGCACATCCACACCACACTGCTCTCGTACTTCCTCATTCGTCTGTCTATCCCTACATGTAACTCCTGTTACGACTGAGGTTTAAATATATCAGGGCTCTTATTCATTGGACTAGTAATGGCATAAATGCTACAACGGAAAACGCTAGATCCAACCTCTGATGTATATTCCCAGTGAACAAAGAACACAAATACTCTCCAGAGTTCTATATGCAATAATAGGTTATCAAACTCTCAATAAATGTGCGTCTACTCTAGGCTTAATGTTATGTGAAAACAGCCTATTACTACCTATAACCGAAGGTGCTTGGTTATGGTATGCAAAGTAAGGTGGAAAGAGACGTTACAGCTTACGTTACTTTAATCAATAATTGTCAGGCACTCCTGCATAAAAGAAAGTGCACTAAATTCCTTCAACACCAACAAGGAATCTTCGTTAAATGTTAGATGCTATCAAGATGCTCGAATCAGAAATGGAACCCAAAAAGGCAGGCAGCGGAACAATGCTCGAGCAGGCTATGCTCACAAAAGGCAGGATATATAATGCAGTCGGAGCCAAGAATATCCTAAACGCTACAACAATAATAATAATCGCCACGACAATGCAGTATTCCTATCAACAAAAAGAGCCTAAGTCGTTTGTGTCTCAATACATCAAACAAGGCTGCGAAATGCTTGTGTAATCATAAACGGGTATGCAAAATAAGATTATTTGGTTTAATATACTTAATGTCTACTATGACTGATAAAGTCTAGCTAGAGTCAATGATACGAGATACTGGTGCGCATGGCATGCCGCATAGCCTAGTGCAAATCTCAAGTCTGTGCGTCAAATATTACGTTATAGGGAAGGGTAGCCCTCTTGAGAAACCTTAATACCGAAGTATTAAGCGTTCTCCTGGCGTACCTCAAAGACAAGCAACCGAGCCTAGAACAGTGCAGAATGGTATAGGCTTTAATGGTATGTACTTTCTACCCTCTCTGGGCTTAACACTAATAAGGCGTACGGTCCGGACGGTGTTCCTCCTGTTGTTCTCAAAAACTGTGCTTCCGTGCTGACTCCCTGCCTAGGCAAACTCTTTCGTCTCTGTCTATCCTCTAACGTCTTCCCTTCATGCTGGAAGTTTGCTCACATTCAACCTGTCCCAAAGAAGGGTGACCGCTCTCAACCCTCCAACTATCGTCCAATTGCTCTTATCTCTTGTCTTTCTAAAGTTTTTGAAACTATTCTTGCTTCCAAATTTCTTAAGCATTTCTCTTCTCATAATCTGCTCTCAGATCGCCAGTATGGCTTCCTTAAGGGTCGCTCTACTGGTGATCTTCTTTCATATCTTACTAACTCTTGGTCATCCTCCTTTCGGGACTTCGGTGAGACTTTTTCTATTGCACTAGACATATCGAAAGCCTTCGATAGAGTCTGGCATAAATCTTTAATTTCTAAACTACCCTCCTTCGGTTTCTATCCCTCCATCTGTGCCTTTGTCTCTAATTTCCTTTCCGGCCGTTCCATAGCCGCGGTTGTGGACGGCCATTGTTCACTTCCTCACTCTATAAACTCCGGTGTTCCTCAGGGCTCTGTCCTATCTCCTATTCTCTTTCTAATTTTTATAAATGATCTCCTTAACTGTACCTTAATTCCCATCCATTCATACGCAGACGACTCAACCTTGCACTACTCCATTAGTTTTTCAGAACGCCCCAGCCAGCAATCCCTCAACGACAAACGTAATGAAGCCATAGAACTCTTAAATTCTGATCTAAATACTATTTCCAATTGGGGCAGAGAAAACCTTGTTAACTTTAATGCTTCCAAAACCCAATTTCTCCATCTATCTACCCGTCAGGATCTCCCAGCGGACTATCCCTTATTCTTCAACAATACAAAAATCAACCCTTCATCTTCTCTCAATATTCTTGGTGTCTCTTTTTCTTCTGCTCTCATTTGGAAGGACCATATTACCAGTCTTGCTAAGGCAGCATCCCAGAAGCTGGGTGTGCTCAACCGCCTTAGGGGGTTCTTTTCCCCTGCACAGCTTCTTGCTCTGTACAGGGGCATAGTGCGCCCTTGTATTGAGTATTGTTCACATGTGTGGGGAGGTTCCTCTCACACTGCTCTCCTAGACAAAGTTGAAAGGAAGGCCTTTCGTATCATTAACTCCCGTCCACTCACCAACTCTCTGCAATCTCTCTCTCTCCGCCGCAATGTTGCATCTCTCTCGCTATTCTATCGCTACTATAATAATCAGTGTTCCTCAGAGCTATCCCAGTGCATACCACCTCCTTTACGTAGGGCACGTGGTACCCGTCTTGCAACTCAATCCCACCCCTACTCTGTGCAACTCTCCAACCCAAGAGTGAAACGTTACTCTCAAACTTTCTTCTACTCAACAGCTGAGCTCTGGAACTCTCTCCCAGAATCAGTCTTTCCCTCTTCCTATGACTTAAATTGCTTCAAACTCCGTGTGTCCAGGCATTTTGGCTCGAACGTCCCTTGATTTTGGCCCTGTCACTCTTTCAACTATGGGGGAGGCACTCGCTATAGGCAGTTATGCCTTTTGCCTCCCTCAATCACATAGAAAAAAAAAAAAAGGCAAAAAGCCCTCATTCGTGCATGCTCTACTCTCAATGGCACACAGACTAGAATTTACCCAATCAACTCCAGTTCTCAGGTATGTCGTGCAGCTTTTAACTAAAGCCAGCACTCATCGGAAACAATACCTTATAGTATCAGACTCCTAGTCTAGCATTATCTAATCCAGCAGAACACTAATAATTATAGGAAGCGGTACTGAACAATATGAATGCCAACCAATGCTTCGTGATCAACTTATCTTAACAACTAACATACATGGGTTATATAAGACCTTAACGCACAATACAACTGGCCAGCATGAAGCTGATTATGCAGAGTTAACCAGAGGGGGTATAATATTAATAAAAGGTGGTGAAAGATATGGAAAAGGAGAGATAGGCAGAGGAAAAGGCTCTGAGGTGCTGAAAGGGGAACAGGTATCAAAGGGATAAGAGGGATGCGTTCTAGAAACCACATCTGAGGGAGAGAGTGGCGAGAAAGTTGTATATATATACTAGCACTAGCTCGAACCGCGTAGGAAAAGCGGTAACAAGTCCTCTAGCCAATGCCACAGAAGCCAGTCAAACATGACGTCACCAAGCATGGTAAAAAACTCCTCCAACCAATCCCCAGAGACCAGCCAGCTATGACGTCATCGAGTATAGCAAAACACTGCGCGCCTCCCCACACTCTGTTCTACTCTCTCTCTCTCTCTCTCTCTCTCAAATCCTATCATTACTACTTTGATAAAACATATACTTTGCAATTAAATATATAAAGCCTTGACATGGGAAAACAAAGAGCCTTTCTGGACTGCCCATGACACGAGCTTTCATATGAAATAAAGCACACAACAATACACCAACTGTAGCCACATCCACTGCCCTGGCGATCCTAGCGAGTCACTGTAGGACAAGCCATGCGGTTCTAACGGAGTGGTTAACGTCACACCCCCCCCCAAGATTTGTTCTCAGAGGCCCAAGGCTCACAAAAATCTGATTGTTAGAACCCATGCTATATCTCTAATTCCCATCACCCAGCGGCAGTAAAATATCTGGCACAGTTCTCAACAAAACATTTTACAAAATTATAACCCTCCCCAACACAATAGGTTGAATCATATGTAGTTATGCTCCTCAAGAGCAAGCTTCTCTAGCCCAGCATTCTGAGAGGAGTGCAACTCAGAATTACTGCTATAACATACTGAAAAAATTCAACTACCAAAGAAAGAGTTTTTTATTTGATTTTTTATGTTTTTAATTTGTTTATTTCGGCTGCACTATAGGGGCAAGCCTAGTTTTTTTTCTTCTATACCAAACGCTCAACTCCTGCTTTACGACCCAATACGCTGGGCTACAACCGCGAGCCAACAAGCACCAAACGCAAAATACTATTCAAACTAAAGCAGGAGGCTACCCGTGTGTCAATCTACCCAGGATCATACACCCTTGAAAGATAATCTGCAACCACATTGTCACAAACGGCAATATGGCGTATGTCCAGGCTATACTCCCGTAACATTAGCGACCACCTGGTCAGCCTCATATTCCGATTGTGAAACTGGTCCAAGAACTTGAGAGGGTTATGATCTGTGTAAACTACAACGACCGGACCATAGGCTGGAACATAGACCTCGAAATGCCCCAGCGCAAGCACAACCGCCAGCAGCTCCTCCTCGACAACAGAGCAGCTCCCCTGGGCTGAATTGAACTTCTCCGAGCAGAAACTAACAGGATGCTCCAGCCCATCATCGTCCCTTTTCACAAGGACGGCACCAGCCCCCACACCACTAGCATCTGTTGCTAGTTGGAAAGGTAGGCTAAAGTCAGGGGCCCTGAGGATCGGGTGAGTGCACGACAGGTGCTTCACCACTCCAAACGCCCTCTCACACTCAGGCGCCCACTTGACTTTTTTATCCTTCCAGTTATCCTCCACCTGAGCTTGACTGTCCCGTTCTCCTTCTCCACCTTGACTGCTAAACGTCATCACAAGCACAGTGAGAGGCTCAGGGGGGTGCCTCACATACTCCTTCATGAGAATAACGTGACATAACTGATTGCGCTTCCGTCTGTCTGGAGTGGCTACAAAGTAATCCAGGCCCGATAGCTTCTCCACCACCCTATAAGGACCAGTGTACTTCGCGGATAAGGGGTGACCTACAAGGGGCAGTAGAATCAACACCTCCTGACCCACGCGAAACTCCCTGAGTTTAACCTTGAGGTCGTACCTGTCCTTCAGAGGGCCTGAGAGCTAGTCGAATTACGGCCAGCCAACTCCAGACTGCGCAACATCCGTTCTCGACTGTCGAGGACATACTTGAGCATAGAACAAGGTTTTTCTGCGCCCTCCCATATTTCTTCAACCATATGGAGAGGCCCACTGACACGGTGTCCAAAGACGAGCTCATTAGGGCTGAATCCCAAACTTTCCCCAGGAACCTCCCGTGCAGCAAATAAAACACATGGCAGGCCAAGATCCCAACCATTCCCACTCCCAAAGCAACAACAACGAAGCACAGATTCCAAGGCTGAGTGCCATCGCTCTAACACACCCTGGCTCTCCGGATGATACACAGATGACACAACCGTAACAATCCCATGCTGCGGCATTGCTTGAACAAAGAGGTTAGAAGTGAAGTTGGATCCTTGGTCTGACCGAATCCCCTGCGGGTAACCATACCGGGAAAAATACACTAGCAAGTTCCGGACCACCGTCTTCGCTGACCCATTTCTCATAGGGTACGCGTCAGGGTACCTTGTTGCTACCTCCATGATGGTGAGGGGATACTTGTAAAAATCTCCCGACTGTGCATCACTGTCCTCCTTCAACTCGACAGCACCGGTACCACATTCAAGAACCTCCGGGTCTTCTAATTGCAATTTACGAATGTCTGAAGGAGCAAGCTTATCTAAGTGTTTGCGAAACAACTCATGCCCCCCTCCTACACTGAATTTAGCCTGCCGTTTCTCTCTCTCTGTGTATCGTTGCTGTCTCTTCGTTTTTTTAAGCCCATCCTCTGCCTTCTCAGTAACAGTTAATGGGTCTTCTCCAGACTCGAAAATTGGTCCTAATAATGAGTCCCCGAGAATGTCCGTTGATACTAAACTCTCAACCGCATCAACTTCCAACCCCTTCTCGGTACCTTTCCTCCGCTTGTCTAAAGACTGTTGACCAGAATGTGACTCCCAGGATGCCAGAGATCTGGTGACAACACACGCCATAGGTTGCACCGGACACTTCTCAACCCACTCCTGCTCCTCCCTACTCACGTCGGCCGGCTTCTCGGCAACGACTAAGGGTGGAGCCTCAGAAGTAGGCCCCGCAAAGTCGTTGCCGAGAAGGAGGTCGACGCCCCCAACAGGTAACTTCTCCACAATTCCTACATCCAGGTAACGAGTCACACCATCAACTTCCATCTTCATTCTTACAAGCGGGTATGACCTTGTTGCATTAACCCCCTGAACCACAACCACCCGCGCCGTATTTACAGGTTTACCAGTGAAATTCCTCAACAATGTTTGCGATGCCCCAGTGTCACGCAAAATTCTCACCTCATGTCTTCTACCCCCCCACTCCACACAACCGAGTCCCCTGTGGTCACTAAAGGCATCACGGACAGGGAATAAGCCTTCCGGATCCTTCTGCACTGGCAGTGTATTTACCTCGGAAGAATTGCCTCTAACAAACTCCGATGTCCTCTTGAACACTCCAATGCCGTGAGCAAAAGACACGGCTACCGGAGGAGGTCGACTAGGGCACTCATTTGCCTTATGACCCTCCTTGTGGCACTTAAAACACATACATTTCGGTTTCGGCTTATACTGTGATGTAAAAAGCCCCTGACTTTTCTCATACAGCGTGGTGTTAGGTTTGGATTCAGTTTTAGTTTCATTGCTCTTTTGTTTAACTGTGTCATTGCTACGGGGAGGGTGAGGATAACGGTCCCTAGCACTTGCATCGTACTTCTGTGAGGACCCGCAACCCCGAATCAACGACAGCCGTCGATCAGCCATTTCTGCTGCTTCGACTAGAGTTCTTGGGTTTTTCTCCTTTAAGTTCAAAGTCAGATAACCGCCCGTGCTCTTAAAGAACTGCTCCAACATCATCAACTGCTTAACTCCATCAAATGTTGTTACCTTCTCAGATCGGAGCCAGTTCCCCATAGCATCGGACAAGTCCCGGACGGGTTCCAAAAAGGTGCTATCTCTTCCCTTGGTTACACCCCGGAACTTCAAACGGTACGTTTCTGGTTGCAGTTCGTAAGCCCTCAGGACAGCCTCCTTGAGATCCTCATACATAATACATGACTCCAAAGGTAACGCATCGTAGGCTTTAAGACCCTTGCCTATTAATCTAGAGGATACAAGTGCTGCCCATTTATTCTCTGGCCACTGGTGTTCCTGGCACTTCTTCTCAAAGCGTGCAAACAATTCTGTTACACCACTCTCATCAAACACCGGAACCAGTTTCAATAAGTGCGAGAGAGAATGATCATGACCACGGTTACCAGCCCCAAGTCGCTGTCCCGTTGTCTCTACTCGCGACTTCTCTACGTCCATGTCGGCACAGTACCTAGTCGACTCTAAATCAGCTTGGATTTTTGCTAGCTCTATGTGCTGGTGACTGATAGTTTTTCTCTCTTCTATCTTGGCTAATTATATTTGCTGCTGATGCTGAAGCTCACATGCCCTTTGTTGCTGCTGAAGCTCAGATACCCTGATAGCCTTTCTCTCCTCGATCTTAGCTAATTCGAGCTGATACAATAATTCTGGAGTTAACCCTGGAGGAGGTGAAGGTGCTACAATGTTTGAAATTACCGGTGGTCCCCCCAGGGGCAACCCACCCTGCCAGTCACCACCCAACTGTGAAAGCGTACCCGGGGTCAGCAAACCACTGGGATGGCTGGGAGTCGAGTGTAGGGGAAGCATGGCCGAAGGGCTCTGAGCACTCAACCCATCTCGCTCACCAGTCACCTTGCCCAGTACACACGTTATCAAGTTATCCCTGGTCATGCTGCTAGTACCCGTATGACCGATAGTTGTGGCCAGGCATTGGAGACCGTACCGATCCATACCCTCCAACCGCTCCAACCGCTCCAACCGCTCATGTCCATCTGGACATGAGAGGCACTCAATTCCTGGCAGCAGCCTCCACGAACCAAGACCACCCACTAAACTACATGGCAACACACCCACAGACACCAAGAAATATCAAAACAACACCCAGCACACGGTATCACACACAATTATTGTCCTCTCTCCCTCCCTGCCCACCCCGAACCAACTTCCAGAAGCACATCCATACTCATATCTCTCACCGATCCACTCACTCACAGACAACACACAGCTGCATGCACGACCTCCCGAAATCCATCCTTCCGAATCCTCCCTTCCTCGCGAGGACAGAGTCCACCTGGCCAGGCTGAGATGCGGACACCATCCAGCTCTCCTGAGCTATCAGAAGAGACTGGATGACTCCGTTGTCGACGCCTGCCCGGGATGTAACACAGCACCCCATACCATTAAACACATCATAGAAGACTGCATTTCACACAACCACTTACGCCAACAACACAATCTACACTCAATGAGAGCTCTGTGGGAAAGCCCGATCGTGGCCATGGCCTTTCTCAGGGACTCGGGGCTGTTCGGCCAGGCAGCTTAGGGAACAACAACAACAACAACAACCGCTCGGCAGTAACAGGCCATTGCAAAAATATCCTAGCATCCTCCTCACAGTTCACCTGATTAACCCTTTCATCATACTGCTGTTCCTCAGTTTCGACATTACGTACTGTGTCTCCATTCTCCTCTGATCCGGTATAAGACATGATGCTCATAAAAATTTCTCACCTCAATATTCAGAGAAGAAGCACCCCAAACTCTTATACCTCAATATACACACAAAAATTCTCGGAAATACTCAAGGGCTATACTATGTTGCAAAAAAAAATTATTCTTGCTGATCCCCACAAAATATTCCCCAAAACAACAAATGTTCCCTGCTAAGGCCCCATTAATTGCTCTTTCCATTCACATATGCATAGCCTACGTGAGTTGCAGTTGGGATGTGTGTACATGCTTAGATTGATATGCAGGATTCGAAGTTGCATAATAAATCGTAGGCAGTGTCCACCATTCTTTAACTGTCTTCGTGGTGCGATGCATAAGGTGTTGATTTTCGGTGTGAGCATCCTGGATTTGAATCCACGGACTGCCACATGTGTTTGTAAATTTCATTAATCGATTTTAGGAGTACAGTTGGTTGTTGGAAGGAACATAATAATTGATATTGGTTCAGGAGTAATTTATCGAGAGGACTTCCCTAGTGGTTAAGGCCCCATTAATTGCTCTTTCCATTCACATATGCATAGCCTACATGAGTTGCAGTTGGGATGTGTGTACATGCTTAGATTGATATGCAGGATTCGAAGTTGCATAATAAATCGTAGGCAGTGTCCACCATTCTTTAACTGTCTTCGTGGTGCGATGCATAAGGTGATTTTCGGTGTGAGCATCCTGGATTCGAATCCACGGACTGCCACATGTGTTTGTAAATTTCATTAATCGATTTTAGGAGTACAGTTGGTTGTTGGAAGGAACATAATAATTGATATTGGTTCAGGGGTAATTTATCGAGAGGACTTCCCTAGTGGTTAAGGCCCCATTAATTGCTCTTTCCATTCACATATGCATAGCCTACGTGAGTTGCAGTTGGGATGTGTGTACATGCTTAGATTGATATGCAGGATTCGAAGTTGCATAATAAATCGTAGGCAGTGTCCACCATTCTTTAACTGTCTTCGTGGTGCGATGCATAAGGTGTTGATTTCGGTGTGAGCATCCTGGATTCGAATCCACGGACTGCTACATGTGTTTGTAAATTTCATTAATCGATTTTAGGAGTACAGTTGGTTGTTGGAAGGAACATAATAATTGATATTGGTTCAGGGGTAATTTATCGATAGAACTTCCCTAGTGGTTAAGGCCCCATTAATTGCTCTTTCCATTCACATATGCATAGCCTACGTGAGTTGCAGTTGGGATGTGTGTACATGCTTAGATTGATATGCAGGATTCGAAGTTGCATAATAAATCGTAGGCAGTGTCCACCATTCTTTAACTGTCTTCGTGGTGCGATGCATAAGGTGTTGATTTTCGGTGTGAGCATCATGGATTCGAATCCACGGACTGCCACATGTGTTTGTAAATTTCATTAATCGGTTTTAGGAGTACAGTTGGTTGTTGGAAGGAACATAATAATTGATATTGGTTCAGGGGTAATTTATCGAGAGGACTTCCCTAGTGGTTAAGGCCCCATTAATTGCTCTTTCCATTCACATATGCATAGCCTACGTGAGTTGCAGTTGGGATGTGTGTACATGCTTAGATTGATATGCAGGATTCGAAGTTGCATAATAAATCGTAGGCAGTGTCCACCATTCTTTAACTGTCTTCGTGGTGCGATGCATAAGGTGTTGATTTTCGGTGTGAGCATCCTGGATTCGAATCCACGGACTGCCACATGTGTTTGTAAATTTCATTAATCGATTTTAGGAGTACAGTTGGTTGTTGGAAGGAACATAATAATAAATGTAGGTTCACCAAATCCTAGGTAAGGTCGCCATTTGTTACGACTGAGGTTTAAATATATCAGGGCTCTTATTCATTGGACTAGTAATGGCATAAATGCTACAACGGAAAGCGCTAGATCCAACCTCTGATGTATATTCCCAGTGAACAAAGAACACAAATATTCTCCAGAGTTCTATATGCAATAATAGGTTATCAAACTCTCAATAAATGTGCGTCTACTCTAAGCTTAATGTTATGTGAAAACAGCCTATTACTACCTATAACCAAAGGTGCTTGGTTATGGTATGCAAAGTAAGGTGGTAAGAGACGTTACAGCTTACGTTACTTTAATCAGTAAATGTCAGGTACTCCTGCATAAAAGAAAGTGCACTAAAGTCCTTCAACACCAACAAGGAATCTTCGTTAAATGTTAGATGCTATCAAGATGCTCGAATCGGAAATGGAACCCAAAAAGGCAGGCAGCGGAACAATGCTCAAGGAGGCTATGCTCACAAAAGGCAGGATATATAATGCAGTCGGAGCCAAGAATATCCTAAACGCTACAACAATAATAATAATCGCCACGACAATGCAGTATTCCTATCAACAAAAAGAGCCTAAGTCGTTTGTGTCTCAATACATCAAACTAGGCTGCGAAATGCTTGTGTAATCATAAACGGGTATGCATAATAAGAGTAATTGGCTTAATATACTTAATGTCTACTATGACTGATAAAGTCTAGCTAGAGTCAATGATACGAGATACTGGTGCGCATGGCATGCCGCATAGCCTAGTGCAAATCTCAAGTCTGTGTGTCAAATAATACGTTATAGGGAAGGGTAGCTCTCTTGAGAAACCTTAATACCGAAGTATTAAGCGTTCTCCTGGCGTACCTCAAAGACAAGCAACCGAGCCTAGAACAGTGCAGAATGGTATAGGCAAAAAGCCCTCATTCGTGCATGCTCTACTCTCAATGGCACACAGACTAGAATTTACCCAATCAACTCCAGTTCTCAGGTATGTCGTGCAGCTTTTAACTAAAGCCAGCACTCATCGGAAACAATACCTTATAGTATCAGACTCCTAGTCTAGCATTATCTAATCCAGCAGAACACTAATAATTATAGGAAGCGGTACTGAACAATATGAATGCCAACCAATGCTTCGTGATCAACTTATCTTAACAACTAACATACATGGGTTATATAAGACCTTAACGCACAATACAACTGGCCAGCATGAAGCTGATTATGCAGAGTTAACCAGAGGGGGTATAATATTAATAAAAGGTGGTGAAAGATATGGAAAAGGAGAGAGATAGGCAGAGGAAAAGGCTCTGAGGTGCTGAAAGGGGAACAGGTATCAAAGGGATAAGAGGGATGCGTTCTAGAAACCACATCTGAGGGAGAGAGTGGCGAGAAAGTTGTATATATATACTAGCACTAGCTCGAACCGCGTAGGAAAAGCGGTAACAAGTCCTCTAGCCAATGCCACAGAAGCCAGTCAAACATGACGTCACCAAGCATGGTAAAAAACTCCTCCAACCAATCCCCAGAGACCAGCCAGCTATGACGTCATCGAGTATAGCAAAACACTGCGCGCCTCCCCACACTCTGTTCTACTCTCTCTCTCTCTCTCAAATCCTATCATTACTACTTTGATAAAACATATACTTTGCAATTAAATATATAAAGCCTTGACATGGGTGAAAACAAAGAGCCTTTCTGGACTGCCCATGACACGAGCTTTCATATGAAATAAAGCACACAACAATACACCAACTGTAGCTACATCCACTGCCCTGGCGATCCTAGCGAGTCACTGTAGGACAAGCCATGCGGTTCTAACGGAGTGGTTAACGTCACACACCCCCCCAAGATTTTTTCTCAGAGGCCCAAGGCTCACAGAAATCTGATTGTTAGAAACCATGCTATATCTCTAATTCCCATCACCCAGCGGCAGTAAAATATCTGGCACAGTTCTCAACAAAACATTTTACAAAATTATAACCCTCCCCAACACAATAGGTTGAATCATATGTAGTTATGCTCCTCAAGAGCGAGCTTCTCTAGCCCAGCATTCTGAGAGGAGTGCAACTCAGAATTACTGCTATAACATACTGAAAAAATTCAACTACCAAAGAAAGAGTTTTTTATTTGATTTTTTATGTTTATAATTTGTTTATTTCGGCTGCACTATAGGGGCAAGCCTAGTTTTTTGTTCTTCTATATCAAACGCTCAACTCCTGCTTTACGACCCAATACGCTGGGCTACAACCGCGAGCCAACAAGCACCAAGCGCAAAATACTATTCAAACTAAAGCAGGAGGCTACCCGTGTGTCAATCTACCCAGGATCATACACCCTTGAAAGATAATCTGCAACCACGTTGTCACAACCGGCAATATGGCGTATGTCCAGGCTATACTCCCGTAACATTAGCGACCACCTGGTCAGCCTCATATTCCGATTGTGAAACTGGTCCAAGAACTTGAGAGGGTGATGATCTGTGTAAACTACAACGACCGGACCATAGGCTGGAACATAGACCTCGAAATGCCCCAGCGCAAGCACAACTGCCAGCAGCTCCTCCTCGACAACAGAGCAGCTCCCCTGGGCTGAATTGAACTTCTCCGAGCAGAAACTAACAGGATGCTCCAGCCCATCATCGTCCCTTTTCACAAGGACGGCACCAGCCCCCACACCACTAGCATCCGTTGCTAGTTGGAAAGGTAGGCTAAAGTCAGGGGCCCTGAGGATCGGGTGAGTGCACAACAGGTGCTTCACCACTCCAAACGCCCTCTCACACTCAGGCGCCCACTTGACTTTCTTATCCTTCCAGTTATCCTCCACCTGAGCTTGACTGTCCCGTTCTCCTTCTCCACCTTGACTGCTAAACGTCATCACAAGCACAGTGAGAGGCTCAGGGGGGTGCCTCACATACTCCTTCATGAGAATAACGTGACATAACTGATTGCGCTTCCGTCTGTCTGGAGTGGCTACCAAGTAATCCAGGCCCGATAGCTTCTCCACCACCCTATAAGGACCAGTGTACTTCTCGGATATGGGTGACCTACAAGGGGCAGTAGAATCAACACCTCCTGACCCACGCGAAACTCCCTGAGTTTAACCTTGAGGTCGTACCTGTCCTTCACGAGGGCCTGAGAGCTAGTCGAATTACGGCCAGCCAACTCCAGACTGCGCAACATACGTTCTCGACTGTCGAGGACATACTTGAGCATAGAACAAGGTTTTTCTGCGCCCTCCCATATTTCTTCAACCATATGGAGAGGCCCTCTGACACGGTGTCCAAAGACGAGCTCATTAGGGCTGAATCCCAAACTTTCCCCAGGAACCTCCCGAGCAGCAAATAAAACACATGGCAGGCCAAGATCCCAACCATTCCCACTCCCAAAGCAACAACAACGAGCACAGATTCCAAGGCTGAGTGCCATCGCTCTAACACACCCTGGCTCTCCGGATGATACACAGATGACACAACCGTAACAATCCCATGCTGCGGCATTGCTTGAACAAAGAAATTAGAAGTGAAGTTGGATCCTTGGTCTGACCGAATCCCCTGCGGGTAACCATACCGGGAAAAATACACAAGGAAGTTCCGGACCACCGTCTTCGCTGACCCATTTCTCATATGGTACGTGTCAGGGTACCTCGTTGCTACCTCCATGATGGTGAGGGGATACTTGTAAAAATCTCCCGACTGTGCATCACTGTCCTCCTTCAACTCGACAGCACCGGTACCACATTCAAGAACCTCCGGGTCTTCTAATTGCAATTTACGAATGTCTGAAGGAGCAAGCTTATCTAAGTGTTTGCGAAACAACTCATGCCCCCCTCCTACACTGAATTTAGCCAACCGTTGCTCTCTCTCTGTGTATCGTTGCTGTCTCTTTGTCTTTTTAAGCCCATCCTCTGCCTTCTCAGTAACAGTTAATGGGTCTTCTCCAGACTCGAAAATTGGTCCTAATAATGAGTCCCCGAGAATGTCCGTTGATACTAAACTCTCAACCGCATCAACTTCCAACTCCTTCTCGGTACCTTTCCTCCGCTTGTCTAAAGACTGTTGACCAGAATGTGACTCCCAGGATGCCAGAGATCTGGTGACAACACACGCCATAGGTTGCACCGGACATTTCTCAACCCACTCCTGCTCCTCCCTACTCACGTTGGCCGGCTTCTCGGCAACGACTAAGGGTGGAGCCTCAGAAGTAGGCCCCGCAAAGTCGTTGCCGAGAAGGAGGTCGACGCCCCCAACAGGTAACTTCTCCACAATTCCTACATCCAGGTCACGAGTCACACCATCAACTTCCATCTTCATTCTTACAAGCGGGTATGACCTTGTTGCATTAACCCCCTGAACCACAACCACCCGCGCCGTATTTACAGGTTTACCAGTGAAATTCCTCAACAATGTTTGCGATGCCCCAGTGTCACGCAAAATTCTCACCTCATGTCTTCTACCCCCCCACTCCACACAACCGAGTCACCTGTGGTCACTAAAGGCATCACGGACAGGGAATAAGCCTTCCGGATCCTACTGCACTGGCAGTGTATTTACCTCGGAAGAATTGCCTCTAACAAACTCCGATGTCCTCTTGAACACTCCAATGCCGTGAGCAAAAGACACGGCTGCCGGAGGAGGTCGACTAGGGCACTCATTTGCCTTATGACCCTCCTGGTGGCACTTAATACACATACATTTCGGTTTCGGCTTATACTGTGATGTAAAAAGCCCCTGACTTTTCTCATACAGCGTGGTGTTAGGTTTGGATTCAGTTTTAGTTTCATTGCTCTTTTGTTTAAATGTGTCATTGCTACGGGGAGGGGGAGGATAACGGTCCCTAGCACTTGCATCGTACTTCTGTGAGGACCCGCAACCCCGAATCAACGACAGCCGTCGATCAGCCATTTCTGCTGCTTCGACTAGAGTTCTTGGGTTTTCTCCTTCAAGTTCAAAGTCAGATAACCGCCCGTGCTCGTAAAGAACTGCTCCAACATCATTAACTGCTTAACTCCATCAAATGTTGTTACCTTCTCAGATCTGAGCCAGTTCCCCATAGCATCGGACAAGTCCCGGGCGTGTTCCAAAAAGGTGCTATCTCTTCCCTTGGTTCCACCCCGGAACTTCAAACGGTACGTTTCTGGTTGCAGTTCGTAAGCCCTCAGGACAGCCTCCTTGAGATCCTCATACACAATACATGACTCCAAAGGTAACGCATCGTAGGCTTTAAGACCCTTGCCTATTAATCTAGAGGATACAAGTGCTGCCCATTTATTCTCTGGCCACTGGTGTTCCTGGCACTTCTTCTCAAAGCGTGCAAACAATTCTGTTACACCACTCTCATCAAACACCGGAACCAGTTTCAATAAGTGCGAGAGAGATTGATCATGACCACGGTTACCAGCCTCAAGTCGCTGTCCCGTTGTCTCTACTCGCGACTTCTCTACGTCCATGTCGGCACAGTACCTAGTCGACTCTAAATCAGCTTGGATTTTTGCTAGCTCTATGTGCTGGTGACTGATAGTTTTCTCTCTTCTATCTTGGCTAATTATATTTGCTGCTGATGCTGAAGCTCACATGCCCTTTGTTGCTGCTGAAGCTCAGATACCCTGATAGCCTTTCTCTCCTCGATCTTAGCTAATTCGAGCTGATACAATAATTCTGGAGTTAACCCTGGAGGAGGTGAAGGTGCTACAATGTTTGAAATTACCGGTCGTCCCCCCAGGGGCAACCCCCCCTGCCAGTCACCACCCCACTGTGAAAGCGTACCCGGGGTCGGCAAACCACTGGGATGGCTGGGAGTCGAGTGTAGGGGAAGCATGGCCGAAGGGCTCTGAGCACTCAACCCATCTCGCCCACCAGTCACCCTGCCCAGTACACACGTTATCAAGTTATCCCTGGTCATGCTGCTAGTACCCGCATGACCGATAGCTGTGGCCAGGCATTGGAGACCGTACCGATCCATACCCTCCAACCGCTCGGCAGTAACAGGCCATTGCAAAAATATCCTAGCATCCTCCTCACAGTTCACCTGATTAACCCTTTCATCATACTGCTGTTCCTCAGTTTCGACATTACGTACTGTATCTCCATTCTCCTCTGATCCAGTATAAGACATGCTGCTCATAAAAATTTCTCACCTCAATATTCAGAGAAGAAGCACCCCAAACTCTTATACCTCAATATACATACACAAATTCTCGGAAATACTCAAGGGCTATACTATGTTGCAAAAAAAATATTATTCTTGCTGATCCCCGCAAAATATTCCCCAAACAACAAATGTTCCCTGCTAATAAATGTAGGTTCACCAAATCCTAGGTAAGGTCGCCATTTGTTACGACTGAGGTTTAAATATATCAGGGCTCTTATTCATTGGACTAGTAATGGCATAAATGTTACAACGGAAAGCGCTAGATCCAACCTCTGATGTATATTCCCAGTGAACAAAGAACACAAATACTCTCCAGAGTTCTATATGCAATAATAGGTTATCAAACTCTCAATAAATGTGCGTCTACTCTAGGCTTAATGTTATGTGAAAACAGCCTATTACTACCTATAACCGAAGGTGCTTGGTTATGGTATGCAAAGTAAGGTGGAAAGAGACGTTACAGCTTACGTTACTTTAATCAATAAATGTCAGGCACTCCTGCATAAAAGAAAGTGCACTAAAGTCCTTCAACACCAACAAGGAATCTTCGTTATATGTTAGATGCTATCAAGATGCTCGAATCGGAAATGGAACCCAAAAAGGCAGGCAGCGGAACAATGCTCGAGCAGGCTATGCTCACAAAAGGCAGGATATATAATGCAGTCGGAGCCAAGAATATCCTAAACGCTACAACAATAATAATAATCGCCACGACAATGCAGTATTCCTATCAACAAAAAGAGCCTAAGTCATTTGTGTCTCAATACATCAAACAAGGCTGCGAAATGCTTGTGTAATCATAAACGGGTATGCATAATAAGAGTATTTGGTTTAATATACTTAATGTCTACTATGACTGATAAAGTCTAGCTAGAGTCAATGATACGAGATACTGGTGCGCATGGCATGCCGCATAGCCTAGTGCAAATCTCAAGTCTGTGCGTCAAATATTACGTTATAGGGAAGGGTAGCTCTCTTGAGAAACCTTAATACCGAAGTATTAAGCGTTCTCCTGGCGTACCTCAAAGACAAGCAACCGAGCCTAGAACAGTGCAGAATGGTATAGGCAAAAAGCCCTCATTCGTGCATGCTCTACTCTCAATGGCACACAGACTAGAATTTACCCAATCAACTCCAGTTCTCAGGTATGTCGTGCAGCTTTTAACTAAAGCCAGCACCCATCGGAAACAATACCTTATAGTATCAGACTCCTAGTCTAGCATTATCTAATCTAGCAGAACACTAATAATTATAGGAAGCGGTACTGAACAATATGAATGCCAACCAATGCTTCGTGATCAACTTATCTTAACTACTAACATACATGGGTTATATAAGACCTTAACGCACAATACAACTGGCCAGCATGAAGCTGATTATGCAGAGTTAACCAGAGGGGGTATAATATTAACCCTTATTTAGCGGCGAGCAACATAAGTCGAGTTAAATAAAGCTGGACTATCTGGCGGCGCTCGACATAACTCGAGTGGCAATTTCAGCACGTAATGTGGCTGAGAGAGAGAGACAAGTGGTGGCAGGAGACTAGCGAGCGTATGACTGCTCCAGACCACCGCGGCGAACCTACTGACACAAATCTCAGCTCCCTCCTCCCTCTCTCACTCGCTACATACTCAATTATGTACTGAAAGTACCGAATTACCTGCTTTTTGCACTCGCGTTGCACGGTTATTGCAAGAAAACTATCCATCATACAAGGATCGTTATGGTGTCATTCGAAAGCTCTGTTTATGCCCTTTCAGGGATAGGTACTTGTTTTACGTTCTGGGTCTTATTTAGGCATGAAAATGATCACGTAAACAGCCCTATTTTGGCTAAAAACACCCCGCTGTGCGGTACACATAAATAAACCGCATAGGCCGCTCGTAAGGTGTTAATAAAAGGTGGTGAAAGATATGGAAAAGGAGAGAGATAGGCAGAGGAAAAGGTTCTGAGGTGTAGAAAGGGAGACAGGTATCAAAGGGATAAGAGGGATGCGTTCTAGAAACCAGATCTGAGGGAGAGAGTGGCGAGAAAGTTGTATATATACTAGCACTAGCTCGAACCGCGTAGGAAAAGCGGTAACAAGTTCTCTAGCCAATGCCACTGAAGCCAGCCACACATGATGTCACCAAGCATGGTAAAAAACTCCTCCAACCAATCCCCAGAGACCAGCCAGCTATGACGTCATCGAGTATAGCAAAACACTGCGCACCTCCCCACACTCTGTTCTACTCTCTCTCTCTCTCTCTCTCAAATCCTATCATTACTACTTAATGATAAAACATATACTTTGCAATTAAATATATAAAGCCTTGACATGGGTGAAAACAAAGAGCCTTTCTGGACTGCCCATGACACGAGCTTTCATATGAAATAAAGCACACAACAATACACCAACTGTAGCCACATCTACTGCCCTGGCGATCCTAGCGAGTCACTGTAGGACAAGCCATGCGGTTCTAACGGAGTGGTTAACGTCACACTCCGCACGCACTTCTCAAGTAACTCATTTCCACCCCTCTCACTTTAGCCCCTTCAGCACCATGATGCCTTTTTACCTTTGATTCTGGCTAAAATTAGATGATTTGATGATTTTATGCAGTTATAGGAGGACCTATGTTACGAAGAGGGTTTATTGAGATCGTATTTATCCATTTAAGTCGTATAGGTGGATTACAAACTAAGGAAAATTGTCTAATGGTAACCAGATAATTAACCCATTCAGTACTGGTGACATTATTTTCATTATTTTCTGGTAACTATTAGACGATTTGATTCAGTTTAAAAAGGTCCTCCAGCAACAAACAGGCTTCGAACTATCACACTTAATCCTTTTTACTTCCACAGATCCTTCTTAAGCTGCAGAAAATCAACTACATGTTGATAGAATAAAACTGAAAAGACGTCGCCGGTACAAAAGGGGTTAAACCTGACCATTAAACCTGACCTGATACTCTGGGCATACTGAGGGACTACTGGTTGACATATAGGAGTCCAAGTCTCACCAACATCATACCAGAGAACGTGAGAAACTGAGAGGTTTTTTGACCCCCTTCCTTAACACTCAGGCCGCGGGGCCCGACATATGTCGGAAGGGATGTTGAGCACATTATTGGCTCTGAGAGAGAGTCCACGCGTTGGGAGGACGATAGGCGGGCTCTGACCGCTCGGCATGGGAATTTACCGTATTTTAGGGTTTTTGCCCTCGTGTTGCGCAATTGTTGCAAGAGAACCTGCGGTCGTACAAGGATGATTTAGTTGTCATTGGAAAGCTCTATTATCACCCTTTCAGGGATACAAAATTGTAATACGCTCTGGTTCTTGTTTATGCATGAAAAAGAGCATGGAATGAAGCTCGTTTAGGGTAAATATGCCCGCCAGGCAGGTAGTAGAAGTTACAAACATCCCCGTTTGACAGGGGTTAATACCAAATAAGGAAGACCTCTTATTTAGTAGTAGTCCTGGAGAATCAACTGTTCAGCAATTACAAGTGGAAAACTCATTACGCTATAGTCTATTTGCTGTAAGTAGGCCAGAAATCATCTCCTCTGTAACTCAAAAAGTCTAGAGCAAATTGGCTGTAAATTTCAACTTCTATTCTTTAAATGACTGTTCCCAAATGGTAGAAATATTAGCTTGAATACCCTTTTTGAGCTACAGAGGTTAGAGGTCATAATTTATTGTCTACTTACAGCGACTAGACTAAAGTATAGTACAGTATAGCAATGATGAATTATCAGTACCTCTCTCAAGGTCTAACCAATGTCTTCTACAGAATGCACCTCAATGTATAAATTATATAGTATAGTACAGTATAGCAATGATGAATTATCAGTACCACTCTCAAGGTATAACCAATGTCTTCTACAGAATGCACCTCAACTTTCTCCTCATAATTGCTGAGGGGCACAGGGCCCTGGGTGGGGCTGTGGTTTCCCGGGCGTTTCCGCACCCACCTCAGCTCCCCGCCATGGAGTGGCTTTGGTCACCCAGGCTTTATTGTGGTCGGCGGGGAGGGTTCTGTGGGGGCGCTCGGTTATGGCCTTGGAATTGCTCGGGGCCTTGAGGCTGTTCGGCCAGGCAGCTTGGGGAACAACAACAACAACAACAACAGCATGCACCTCAATTCTCTACTAGGTAAAGTATGGTATGGATTCCTTGAAATCGCTGAGGCAATCAGAAAAATGAATTATGTCAAGGGTGGAAAAAGAAAGATGAAACACGAGCCCAGTTTTTTTAAGACTCTTTCAGCTCCAGCGCCCCTTGAGGTACAGGTCTCCCTCACTATCCGATGCCCTGATTTACTATATTATTATAGGTTTTTAGGAGTTTGTGTTTGTGTTGTGGCTGATCCCAGAATGCATCCCCATTTAGCCTACCCCATAAATTTTTAGGGTTCGCTATATGATTGTTCTAGTTAAGATCGGGTTTTCAGGAACGAAACCCAATCTTAAATCGAGGGAGAACTGTATGGAAAAAATATCAAGGGTAGAAAAATAAAAATGAAACAGGAACCATGTTTATCTAAGACCCTCACAGCGCCAGTGCGCCCCCCCCCCCCCCCCCCACACACACACACACACATTCTAGGTACTCATGTTAAAAATCCTGTTATTGCATCATTAAGGGGGTTATCTGGTTTTTATTGTCCATTTTTCATCACTATTATACATACTGTACCTAAAATTTTATGACTGAGTGCTCCACACATACGTGCAGTTTCAGTCTCGTCCTAATGGCGGCGTTCCAGGCAACCCTGCTAAGGGCTGCTTCACTTGTCAAGTTTTTGGATTTGAGATCGGCACGTATAGTGCGATCCCAGGTCTTCCTCGGTCCACCCCTTGGTGCAGCTCCCTCCACAATCACAGACCTGCATTTTTCACTCAATTATGTTCATCCATTCTCTCCACATGTCCATACCATCCCAGTCTACTTGTACGCATCACTTCGCTAATACTGTACTCTTTATACCTAAACGTCTCCTCAGCTCAAACGTCTCCTCAGCTCAACATTTGTTATTCTATCCTGCAGCCTGGCCCCACACATCCATCTCCCCATTCTCATCTCATTACGTTCCATTCTGTTGACATCCTCTACTTTATGGCCCATGTTTCTGAGGCATACATCATTGCACTTCTAATACATGAGGCATACACCTTTTCCTTCAGGAGGAGAGGCAGTCTTTTCATGGTCAGAATTGGCAGCAGTTCTCTGAACTTTCCCCAGACACATCTAATTCTAGCGACAGAGGCAGCCTTGGCCCCACCACCGGCAGAGATGGTATCTCGTAGCCCGGAGTAGGTAACAAAACTTGTCCATGAGCTCCAATGACTCATTTCCAAAATTCACAGTCACAGGCTCATCACTTAACACAAGCTCGCCTTTGCACAATACACACTTAAATTTCTCTATGTCTTATTTATCCTTCGGCAGGGTCCCTTTATTTTACTACAGCGCTTACCCCCATGGTGCACTCAGCGTCGACAGATGCTACATTGAATAGAGTTAGTGCCCACACCCTTTCCACACACTGCACATGGGTGTGCACCGCTCTTTTCCACATTGCCTCGTCTCAATCTACAATGCATAACCTTGGTTTTGTTAATATAGACTCTTAAACCCTTGCTCGCCATGCCCTCTCTCCACCTTCTGAATTTGGCCTCAGCATCTTGCATATTGTCAGCTATTAGGACTAAATCGTCTGCATAAAACAGTTCCCACGGGAGTCCGCCTCTAAAAACTCTAGATAGTGCCTCCAGGACCATAATAAAGAGGAGGGGGCTTAACACTGAACCCTGATAAACTCCAACACAGACTGCGAGCTCATCACTCAGTACACCCTTCACCCTCACCACACTTCGCGAATCCTCATACATCTTCAATATCACACGCACCCGCCACTCTTCCACACCAAACTTCCTCATAGCCCACTGCACAACATCTGTAGGCACCCTGTCAAAGGCCTTCTCCAGGTCTGCAAACACAAAGTAAAGATCAATATCCTGCCTTTTAGTAAGTATCTTTCCCGTATCTGCCTGACTATGAAGATAGCATCGGTTGTACCACGTCCCGGCATAAAATCAAACTGCATATCATCAATGGAGTTACTTTGCCTGATCAAAGCCTCAAAGACTCTCATAGACCTTCATGATTTGGTCAAGCATTTTCAGGCCCCTATAATTACCTCTATCTAGTGCATCCCCTTTTCCTTTGTATATATTTACTATTACACCTTTGTGCCAATCCTCTGGGATTTTCTCATCTTTAATAATGGTGTTTATCAACTCAGTGACTAAGTTGACACCAGTCTCCCCTGAGACTTTTATCATCTCAGCGACAATGTCAGAGCACCCTGGAGCTTTACCGTCCTTTATTTTATTGATTGCGTCGCTCACTACAGCTGGTGCTATCAAAGGAGGGGGTCCAGATATTGTTTTTTTTTATACTAAGCTGTTCCTTATCCCATTCAAACTCTACATTTAGCAATCGTTCATAGTGTGCCTTCCATGCTTCTCTGATTTCATTTTCTGCATACACAATCTTCCCATTATCGTTTCTAACACACTGTTCACCTATAATGTCCCTACTGTCATTTTTAACTCGCCTAGCTAGGTTGAAGATCCCATTGGGATTGTCAGTGTTATACACTTGTTCGAGGACCAGGTCCATAATGCCTATTTTAGCATTGTAAATAACTCTTTTGGCAGTTCGTTTAGCTGCCTGGTATTCCTCCGTGCTGCCTCCCTTCTTCCATACTTTTAAGCATCTCTTTTTCTCTTTCACAGCATGTTCTACCTCATCGTTCCACCACCAGGAGGCCTTATTCCTTGGGTGACCCTTTGTTTTCCCACAGACTTTGTCAGTGGCAGCGATAAGGCTATGCTTAAGAAAGTTCCATTGACTATTTACATCGTTAGGCCTAGCTTCCTTATTTCTATTAATTTCCTCCAGACTATGGATGAAGAAGTGCGGGAGAGGGTGCAACAGGGGAAGAGGGTTGTAGGAACGTTGAAAGCAGTAACAAGAAATAGGGTGGTCAGTATGGAAGTGAAGAAGTCCTTGCATGACAGTGTGGTAATCCCGACACTGACCTACGGAAGCGAAGCATGGGCGTTGGTGGAGAGACTCGGACCAAGAGTGAGAGGGGTGGAAATGAGTTACTTGAGAAGTGCGTACGGAATTACATGGAGGGATAGACAGACGAATGAGGAAGTAAGAAGGAGGTGTGGTGTGGAGGTAGATGTGCCGGAAAGTGTGAAAAGGAACACCTTGAGATGGCTCGGCCATATGGAACGTATGGGAAGCGAGAGAATGACTAAGAGGGTGTACGAAAGCGAGGTGGAAGGACAGAGAGGGAGAGGTAAACCGAAAGAGGTGGAAGGATGGAGTGAAGAAGTATATGGATGGAGTAAAGAAGTATATGGATGAAGGCGGTGCTGGTTGGGAGGAGGGGCGTCGATTGACAGGGGACAGAGGTGCATGGGGGTGGTTCGTTCGTGGCCTCCCCTTCGGGGATCACGGCGTCAGGCAATAGATAGACTAACAATAGTGCTATCGGGTTGGTACCTTCCAGAATAGCATAGACACTTGACCCCTACCAATTACGACCCTACCAATAACCTACATTTATCATACAAATATATTAAGGATATCACAAAGGCAAGCAATTGATACTATCAAAAGTGAAGATTCATAAAATTATAATTGTATAATATGAGGCAGCAACAAGATATAAATAAAGAGTACTCTTATAACAAGAATACATTAGAAAAAAAAAAATAACAATAGAAAAAGATATATCATTAATACATACTGTACAGACAAAAAGTAAGCAGATGTTATAATAATGCAAAACTTTCAAAATAAACCAAAACTGGGACGACATACATAACATTTTAAGACTGAGTACCGGTACTCCACACATACGTGCAGTTTGAGTATACAGTATTGTCCTAATGGTGGCGTTCCAGTCAACCCTGTTAAGGGCTGCTTCACTTGTCAAGGTTTTAGATTTGAGATCGGCACGTATAGTCCGATCCCAGGTCTTCCTCGGTCCACCCCTTGGTGCAGCTCCCTCCACAATCACAGACCTGCATCTTTTCATCCAATTTTGTTCATCCATTCTCTCCACATGCCCATACCATCCCAGTCTACTTGTATGCATCTCCTCGCTAATACTCTTTACACCTAAACGTCTCTTCAGCTTATCGTTTCTTATTCTATCCTGCAGCCTGGCCCCACACATCCATCTCACCATTCTCATCTCATTACGTTCCATTCTTTTGACATCCTCTACTTTAACTTATGAAAATTGCTGTGGAAATAACGCTTAATTAAATCAGATTTTTTAAAATAAAAGAACACAAAACAACCACATAGGGTGTACATCACTATGAGAAACTATAAGTTAAGGGATGAATTTCACTACTATCAAAACCATCTCTCTTGCTCTCTCTCTCTCTCTCATTTGATCTAACTATTTGTTTCTCACTCTCACTCACTCCCATATACTCTTTCAATCACACACACACACTCACTGTCACTCTCTCTCACACTCTCTCTCTCTGTCGTTTATTTTCCTCAGGGATCAATTTAGATCTTGCACCGGGTTAATTCCTTCTCCTCCTCCTCCTCCTTCTCCCCCTCCTCCTCCTCCTCCTCCTCCTCCTCCTCCTCCTCCTCCTCCTCCTCCTCCACCTCTTCCTCCTCCTCCTCCACCTCTTCCTCCTCCTCCTCCTCCTTTGCATACCGGGTGCAGGTTTGGACGACATCACAGCAGCCTTCGACGATGTCACCATCAACGCTGACGAGAACACCCTGTTCGTTATTCACGCAGGGTCGAACGATGTAATGCGCACCAGATCAGAGGAACTAATGGAAAAATACCGTAAGGCAATCCAGCGTTACAAGAGTACGTCATGTAACATAATCATTTCAGGCATTCTTCCCAAGATCGATGCAGAGACCGGTTTCTACGATAAGGCGTTCAGTACTAATAACAGACTTAAATCCCTCTGCTCACAGGAAGATGTTGAATATCTCAATCTCTGGGACCATTTCTACAATCAACACATTCTCTTTCAGAATGATGGCTGTCATTTGAATTCAGTCGGAGGAGCACGCCTAGGCAGACTCCTACATGATGCAGTCTGCACTTTCAGATCAAAAAACGACAACCGAGCAGGGGCAGTAGCAGCGACATAAACTACCCCATATCAAATGTAAACTCTATCCAAAATAATATCACGGCCTGCTACGTTAATGCACGCAGATTACGCAATAGATTTGAAGACCTGGAAGCACTTGCATGTATGGAGGAATGTGATATAATCGGTGTTTCAGAATCTTGGATCAGCACAGAAAAGCGTAATTTTTTTGGCGGAATACGCATTACCAGGTTATACACCCTTCAGCTGCGAAAGATCCCATAGAATGGGAGGTGGGGTTCTGCTATAATAATTATGTTAAAAGTAATCTTCACCCAATCGAGGTAACCAACCCTGCCATAAATAATATTAATACTAGTTACGTTCAAATAAATAATCAAGCAAGCAAGATAATAATTGGCCTCATTTATCGACCTCCTGCACAATCACCCGATACTGACGAGAAACTCTATGATCAAATAGCAGAAATAAGTTGTCAGGAAGAAGCAGTAATATTTGGCGATATCAATCTGCCAGTCACAACACGGGGCGAACCACTAAATGCTCACGCGGGACATGATCTATATGCTAATATTCAGGAAAGTGCCCTTTATCAACACGTAGGGGAAATAACATTCTGGATATTATTCTAACGACAAATGAAAGACTGGTAAATAGCGTTAAAATCGGACCGGAATTTAGCTCTAGTGACCATAGGATAGTGTCCTTTAACATTAAAGTAAATAATGACAAAGAAAACGAGAGCACGGAAAAGTACCAGATTATCGAAGGGCCGACTTTAACAAACTTAGAAGGCATCTTGCCAATACTGACTGGAGTGAAATGACCGAAACTCATGATGTAAATCGATTATGGAACATATTATCTAATAACCTAAACAAAGCAATAGATACAAGCATCCTTCTACGAAAGCGGCGCCCAGCAGGCAAATATAAGCCAAAATGGTGGAATAATGAAATAAAAAACATCCTCTTAGTAAAAAAGCAGGCATACCAAAAATATAAGGCAACTCAGAATAATAGCGATAAATTAGAACACGATAGACTGCGTCGAACAACCAAAAATCTCGTCAAACGAAGTAAGTAGAATCTGGAACTTCGCATTGCCAGCTCCAGCAAGTCCAATCCGAAAGAATTTTACAGCTATATAAGAAACAGAAAAACGGTAACTTCAACAATAAGCCCACTTGTTGCGGAAAATGGAGATCATACAGATAACAAAGTACAAATGGCGAATATATTAAATAACTATTTTGCATCAGTCTTCACGTCGGAAGATATTACCGGTAGCCGACCTACCCCTACGAATCAATCAAATGGCACTGAGCTCGAAAACTTTTCGATTTATGAAGACGATATCCTGTTCGCAATCAACAATTTGAAAGTTGATAAAACCCCAGGCCCTGATAAAATATCCCCAAGGATCCTAAAAGAAGCAAAACACAAATTATTAAACCCACTCGCAAATCTGTTCAACAAATCATTGAATGTTGGGATAGTTCCAAACGAATGTAAACTAGCTAACGTGATGCCCATATACCAAAAAGGAAATAAGTCCTCTCCCGGCAATTATCGACCAATTAGCTTAGCATCGGTAACGGGCAAATTAATGGAAACCATTATAAGGGACAAAATAGTAAAACATTTGGAAGAAAATAATTTAATAAAAGATTCTCAGCACGGTTTTAGAAATAAACGTTCATGCTTAACAAACTTACTCGATTTCTTCAATGATGTTTACAAATCATATGATAAGGATAGAGCAGTTGATATAATATATCTCGATTTTCAGAAAGCTTTCGATACCGTACCCCACAAGAGACTAATTGACACAATAAAAGCTCATGGCTTAACAGGAAAAACTCTGAAATGGCTCGAAAATTGGCTCTCAGACCGTAATCAACGAGTTGTAATAAATGGTGAAGAATCAGATTGGTGCAAAGTAAATAGTGGCGTTCCCCAGGGTTCGGTATTAGGTCCTATTCTTTTTATAATTTACATAAACGACTTAGACGAAGGAATAGAATGCAAAATTTCGAAATTTGCTGACGATACAAAAATTACTAATAAAGTAACCTCAACAGTACATTGGCAAAAACTACAAGGTGACCTAGACACTTTAGAAAACTGGTCAGAAAAATGGCAAATGAAATTCAACATAAAAAAATGCAAAGTATTACACATCGGTAATAACAACGCTAAAAAAGATTACTCAATGAACAACATTCAACTATCAAATACAAATAATAAAAAGGATCTGGGAGTTATAATATCAAGTGACCTGAAGCCGAGTAAACAGTGTACGGAGGTAATAAAAACTGCTAATAAATTGGTGGGTTTCATCGGCAGAACATTCAAATTCAAATCAGAAAAAATCATACTTACTCTATTCAACTCATTGGTGCGTCCCCATCTCGAATACTGCAATTCTGGTCACCCTACTACCGAAAGGACATAAATAAACTTGAAAGGGTGCAACGCAGAGTCCTAAAATGATACCTAGATTGCGTAATAAACCGTACGAAGAGCGCTTAAAAGAACTAAATTTGTTTAGCTTAACAAAGCGCAGAATGAGAGGTGACCTAATAGAGGTGTTCAAAATCTTCAAGGGATTCAGCAACCTAAATGTAAGCGAATTATTTACGATCAATCAAGCAAACACGAGAAACAATGCTTATAAGATTATAGGCAAGCGTTTTCATTCTCACGAGGCGAAGCATTTCTTCTTCAACCGCGTTGTGAATAATTGGAACAGACTACCCTCGAACATTGTAAACTGTAATACTGTCGAAACATTTAAGAACCATCTGGATAAACACATAGCAAACCCCCCCCCCCCCCCCCCCCCCCCCCCCGATTAATACAGTTTCTTTCAGAATAACGCGCAACGAAATGTCAACGTATACCGCAATGTATATTGATTTTCATACATCTGGTCCCTTTCAGAATTGTAGTAAATAGAGTTAGCTTAGATTACAAATAAACTTCTATTTTCTCCCTGTCCTGTCCGAATTTCCGTGTCAGTTTTTCAATACTACATGGTATTTTTCCTATCTGTTTCCATGCCAGCATTAGCTGGAGGGAGTGGTGGGTGGGGGGAGCCTTCTTCTTTGCTATCCTTTTCTCTACCTCGTAGTCAGTAGATTAGTAGTTTTAGATATCCAAACTGCCCCGTAAGGACCAATAGGTCTGTTGCAGTTTGTTCTCCTTTGTATTCCTTTCTATTCCTCCTTCCCTTCCTCCTCCTCCTCCTTCTCTTCCTCCTCCTCCTCCTCCTCCTCCCCTTCCTCCTCCTCTCCTCCTCCTCCTCTTTCCTCCTCCTCCTCCTCCTCCTCCTCCTCCTTCTCTTCTCCTCCTCCTCTTCCTCCTCCTCCTCCTCTTCCTCCTCCTCTTCCTCTCCTCCTCCTCCCTCCTCTTCCTCCTCCTCTTCTTCTTCTCTCCTCCTCCTTCTCTCCTCCTCCTCCTCGCCCTTTGGTATGGAGGATTTGTAAACAAGCAGTCCATCAATCCGTCTGCTAGTTAGACAAACGATGGACGGAAACAGACGGATGGGCAGTCTATCTCTAAATCCTTTCTATCTATCTATCTATCTATATATATATCTGTCTATCTATATGTCTGGCTGTCTATCTATATATATATCTATATATCTATCTGTATGTCTGGCTGTCTGGCTGTTTATCTATCTATCTAGCTATCTATATATCTATATATACTGTATATCTGTCTATCTATATGTCTGGCTGTCTATCTATATATCTATCTATATATCTATCTATCTGTATGTCTGTCTGTCTGTCTGTTTATATATCTATCTAGCTATCTATATATCTATCTATATATATATATCTGTCTATCTATAAGTCTGGCTGTCTATCTATATATCTATCTATATATCTATCTATCTGTATGTCTGGCTGCCTGTCTGTTTATCTATCTAGCTATCTATATATCTATCTATATATATATATCTGTCTATCTATATGTCTGGCTATCTATCTATATATCTATCTATATATCTATCTATATATCTATCTATCTGTATGTCTGGCTGTCTGTCTGTTTATCTATCTATCTAGCTATCTATATATCTATCTATATATATATCTGTCTATCTATATGTCTGGCTGTCTATCTATATATCTATCTATATATCTATCTATCTGTATGTCTGGCTGTCTGTCTGTTTATCTATCTATCTAGCTATCTATATATCTATCTATTTAGTTATATGTCCATATATCTATCTATCTATCGTTAATTTCCTTTCTTCATCTGTCTATCTATTTATCTATCTATTTCCCGGCAGGGACAGGGCTCGCTATCGCTTGCCAGAAAAAATCGACACCTAAATGAGACGAAAAGTCTTAAAATTGACAAATAAATGGAACGAACGGTCTTAAAATTGACTAACAAATGGAACGAACGGTCTTCATATCGCCAAACTAATGGGCCGAACGTCATCAAATCTGAAAAATAATGGGGCTAAACATGAGGGAGAAGGGGATCCATCCAAATACATAATTAAATAGAGAGTACACCGTTCTTATGACTTCCAACTAGTTCCAAACAAAGAAGCTATTTAGGGCTTGGGATCTTATAGAGAGTACACCGTTCTTATGACTTCCAACTAGTTCCAAACAAAGAAGCTATTTAGGGCTTGGGATCTTATAGAGAGTACACCGTTCTTATGACTTCCAACTAGTTCCAAACAAAGAAGCTATTTAGGGCTTGGGATCTTATAGAGAGTACACCGTTCTTATGACTTCCAACTAGTTCCAAACAAAGAAGCTATTTAGGGCTTGGGATCTTATAGAGAGTACACCGTTCTTATGACTTCCAACTAGTTCCAAACAAAGAAGCTATTTAGGGCTTGGGATCTTATAGAGAGTACACCGTTCTTATGACTTCCAACTAGTTCCAAACAAAGAAGCTATTTAGGGCTTGGGATCTTATAGAGAGTACACCGTTCTTATGACTTCCAACTAGTTCCAAACAAAGAAGCTATTTAGGCTTGGGATCTTATAGAGAGTACACCGTTCTTATGACTTCCAACTAGTTCCAAACAAAGAAGCTATTTAGGGCTTGGGATCTTATAGAGAGTACACCGTTCTTATGACTTCCAACTAGTTCCAAACAAAGAAGCTATTTAGGGCTTGGGATCTTATAGAGAGTACACCGTTCTTATGACTTCCAACTAGTTCCAAACAAAGAAGCTATTTAGGTCTTGGGATCTTATAGAGAGTACACCGTTCTTATGACTTCCAACTAGTTCCAAACAAAGAAGCTATTTAGGGCTTGGGATCTTATAGAGAGTACACCGTTCTTATGACTTCCAACTAGTTCCAAACAAAGAAGCAATTTAGGGCTTGGGATCTTATAGTAGTTGTTTGTAAACTATTAGGTCAAGATCATTAGGTCATCATTGTCGTTATCATCACTATCATCTTGGCCTAATAGTGATGGTGATGATGATAGTAATTATATAAATTATCATAATTATGCATCATTATACAGTTGGCCAAATAAGTGATGTCTCGGCACCGAGTATATTTCCATCAATAATTGGCATCAGCAATAGCTAAGCATTAATTCATCGTTAAGAGTGAGATATACACATATGTTCCTATCTTTACACACCCTATTCAACATCTGACAGACATTAATACAGCACACAGCGAGCAAAACATAATGACAGCGGAGACATTACTTATTTGCCCAACCGTACGCCATTAAACATCATTATAAAACATATACAATTCTCATACATTCCCGTTGGTAGTTTTCATTGTATGCTCGGTGCTAGGAGATCATTTTATTCAGTTTCAGAAAGACCTCCAACAATTAACAGGCTTAGAACTAACTCACTTAACCCTTTTTACTACCACAGATGCTTCTTAAACTGCGCAAAACCCTCTAAATAAAGCTAGAATAGAAATAAAAACACATCGCCGGTACAGAAGGGGTTAAGGGGGGGAGGGTTCACTTGTTGGTTGATTTGTTCATATATTTATTATGTTTCTAGTTTCCTCCCAAAACCTCCATAAAGCTGTTAACAATACCCCCTAGCACCCCCTTCCAGATAAATTTGTAAATTTGTCAGTAGAAACATGTCGGTTACTCTTAAAATTACAGGCTCACCATCGCTCGCCAAAAAAAAAAATCGACGTCTAAATGGAACGAAAAGTCATATACGAGAAAGAAATGGGGAAGAAAGTGTTAAAATGGCCAAACTAATGAGCCGGACCTCTTAACTTCTAAAAAACAATGAGATTAAACACGAGGGAGAAGGGGTGCCAGAAAAAACAGCCCATCTCTTCTTAAACAAGAAGGCTTAAAATGTTATGTATGTATGTGTATGTAGACTGGATGAATGGTCGGTGCCTCTAAACTTGGAAAAGTGCAAGGTCATGCATATCGGTCAAGCAAACCTCAATTCAGGCTATTCACTATTGGGAATGCCTCTGGAAGTGACTGACTTGGTAAAGGATTTTGGTGTTCTGATTAGCAGTGACCTAAAGTTTTCCAAGCAGTGCACTGACTTAGAGAAGAAAGCTCAGAAATTATTGGATTTTAAGAGTTAATTTAAGTATAGAAATAAGGAAGTAGTCCTCTCACTTTACAACTCTCTGATACGGCCTCAGCACTCAGGAAAGAAATTGAGCGAGTAACAACTAGGGTTACAATGCTTATTCTATTAATTAGAAGACTGAGCTATGAGAACCGATATGATAGCTCTTGATCTCTTTTCATTGGAAACACGCAGACTACTAGGTCACCTCATTGAAGTTTATAGTATAATTTTTGTTCACAAGATCTGTTCTACCTGGAACAAACTTCTCTCCGAAGTTGTAAATAGTTCTTCAGTAGAGCAGTTCAAGAAGAGAGTAGATAGTATTTTGCACACTCTGTAATGAGTGTAGCGCACTAAACAGTCTCTCTCCTTCCACTTCGAGTGTCTCCTCGGAATGGACTGCAAGGTCTCTGAGATACTAACTATTCTTTGTAACACTCACACACACACACATTCGCTTTCTCACACTATCTCTTTCACTCATACACTTTCATTCTCACTCACACACTTATACTCTCTCTCTCTCTCTCTCTCTCTGTAGGAGTGTTATAAGTGAACACCCCCACAAACAAAGAGGCCTTCTCTCTCTCTCTCTCTCTCTCTCTCTCTCTCTCTCTATCTCTCTCTCTCTCTCTCTCTCTCTCTCAGTGTAGTGTATAATGCAGAGACTTCCTGTACTATGTTACAAGGAGAGAGAGAGAGAGAGAGGCCACACACACACAATTACAAACACAATCAAACAGTTATACAGAATCACAGAGACAGAGAGAGAGAGAGAGAACAAAGGAGTACAAAGGAAATCAATAACAGATCTAGTGACCCTTCTAGGCTGCTTGTCCTCCAAAACACTGAGGATCAAGTGTCCAAACAGTGCTTTAGAGGGGGTAAGGGAACATTGGAAAGGGAACTACTGCCCTGGAACTAATGTCCGTGGCAGAATTAGGAAGTTAGTAGGGGACAGATGGGTTAGTAACTGAGGGGGGATAAAATAAAGTTATTCATTTACAAACGCAGTCAGTCGCGGGTTTGATGCGAGATATTTGTCTAAGCGGAGTTTAAATGAATCAACGGTGCTGCCGTCTATAACGTCTCGGGGAAGCCCATTCCACAAGTTGACAACTCGATTGAAGAAGAAATTCTTAGATTCGTGCGAGTTAAAAGATTTACCGATAATTTTGCAACCGTTTCCCCGCGTGTAATTAGATTGGTCGATAGTGAAGTACTTACTACAGTTCATATTGTCGATGCCTTTGATGATTTTGAACACTTGAATTAAGTCACCTCTTAATCTGCGCTGGGTTAAAGGAAATAGATTTAATTCTCTAAGACGCTCTTCGTATGGTTTGTTCTTTAGGCTAGGTATCATTTTGGTAACTCTACGTTGAACTCGTTCTAGCTTGTTTATATCTTTTTGGTAATAAGGGCACCAGGATTGAACGCAGTATTCCAGAAGAGGGCGGACTAAGGAATTGTAAAGGGTTAGGATAACTTCTTTGGATTTATGCTCAAATGACCTGCCTATAAAGCCAATTATTTTGTTTGCCTTCTTAACAACTTCTGAACATTGTTGACTCGGTTTTAGGTTTCTCGATATTGTTACTCCCAGATCGGTTTCTCTGTTTACATTCTTTAGCTGAGCGCCATTCATCGAATAGTTTGCTTTCTCATTTAGGTATCCGATATGTAGTACTTTACATTTATCCGCATTGAAACTCATTTGCCAAATTTGGGCCCAACATGACAATTTACCTAGATTGTGTTGTATATCGTCAACTTGTTCTTTTGAGAGTACGCTATTTGCAATTTTGTTATCGTCAGCAAATTTTGAGATTGTACAGGTGAGACCCTCATCTATGTCGATGGTGTAAATTAGAAAGAGAATTGGTCCTAGTACCGATCCCTGGGGTACCCCACTACTTACATTGGTCCATTTAGATGCCTTACCGTTTATGACTACTCTTTGCTTTCTGTCGCTTAGCCAATTTTCTATCCATTTCAACACACCGTCCTGTATTCCATGCGCTTTTAGTTTTAGCAGTAAACGTTTGTGGGGAACTTTGTCGAAGGCCTTTTGAAAATCAAGGTATATAATATCTACAGCTTTACTCTCATCGTAGAAGTTGAGGATATCGTGGAAGAAGTCTAAGAGGTTTGTTAAACAGGAACGTTTTTTACGAAAGCCGTGGTGAGTATCTTTAAGTAAGTTATTTGCCTCTAAGTGATTTACGAGTCTGTCTCATGTGACCGTTTCTAGCATTTTACATACAATTGAGGTTAACCTAATTGGACGATAGTTACTGGGTAGGAATTTGCTGCCTTTTTTTAATATCGGTGTTACGTTGGCTAGCTTCCACTGATCAGGCATAGTTCCAGACTGCAAGGATTCATTGAATAGCAATGTCAGTGGTTTTGAGAGCTCATCCTTAGCTTCCTTTAGAACTCTAGGCGAGATTGTATCAGGTCCAGGCGTTTTATTTACCTTGAGTTTATCTAAGCAATTCAATACTTCTCTCTCTGTAACGGTGATATTGCTTAGAACATCTGAATTATCAATCTGAATCGGCGATGGTGTAGGGATATCACTGAGGTCTTCGGTTGTAAAAACTGATGCAAAGAAGGTATTGAGGGCATTACTCATTTGTACTTCGTCTTTGGTGTATTCTCCATTTTCATCGACTAACGGTCCAACAGTTGAAGTAACTACTTTTTTCTTTCTGATATAACTATAGAATTCTTTCGGGTTTGTTTTACTTTGATTCGCAACACGTAACTCCAGTGTCTTTTTACTTTGCTTAATTAACTTTTTGGCTTTGCGTCGTAGCTCTACAAATTTCACCCATTCTTCGTCATTTTGTGAGGATTTTAATCTATCATTAGTAAAATTTTTAGCAAGCAGACAGTCTGAAATATCTTTATTCCACCATTTGGGCTTATCATTATGGCCTGGACGCCGTAATTTCGATGGTATGCAGTCTTGCACTGCCTTAAGGTAAGTGGTTGTGAAACACTCCCAAGATGTATTTATGTCATTATTGTTAGTCAGAAAGCTCCAGTCAGTTTCTTTAAGCTTTGATTTAAGTTTATGAAAATTTGCTTTCTTGAAATTAGGGACTTTCTCAATGCTGCAATTTGATTTGTTACTAGTAAACTTTAAAGTGAAAGTTATCGTACGATGGTCGCTGTTACTGAATTCATCACCAACATTCTCTATTAATTCTTCTTTTGTTGCGAGTACAAGGTCAAGCATATTATTACCACGGGTCAGAGATTGTACAAATTGAAAAAGTGAACTCTCTTGCAAGTTAGCATAGAGGTCGTGTCCAGAGTGTGAAGTAAGAATATCGCCCTATTTAGTTACGGGTAAGTTGAAATCGCCAAGAATTACGGTATCTTGTATGTTAGTTATTTCTGCAATTTGTTCATAAATTTCACTGTCAGTTTGCACTGATTGAGCTGGGGGTCTGTATAATAAAGCTAGTGTTATTTTAGTTCCTCGTTTATTATTTTATAGTACGTAAGATATGTCTATATTCGCAATTTGAGGTTTTGACATTAAGACAGGATTAAGACTTTCCTTTATAAAAAACAGAACTCCTCCTCCATTTCTATTGATCCGACTTTTCTCAAACATTGTATAACCAGGAAGCGTATATTCGGCTAAAAAGTCTCTGTCTTCCGTATTTAACCAAGATTCTGTAATGCCGATTATATCATAATGTTCTGTAAACACGATTTCCTCTAGATCTGAAAATTTATTGCGTATGCTACTAGCATTTACATAAAACACCTTAAGAGTATTAGAGTTGGATGTTACTGATTGTGCATTGTCTGAATTTTCAGTTCGTATTTGATTTACACTACCCCCGGATACCCCCGGTTTACCCCGTTTTTTGAACGGAAATCCTTGACTGCATCGTTCAGCAGACGACCAAGACGTGCAGCTCCTACTTCATTGAGATGTACACCATCTCCTGAAAACAAAGATTTATCATAGTAAAAATGATCCCACGTGTCGACAAAGTCGATGTCCTCCTCCCTGCAGAGTTTGGCTAGTCGGCGATTTGTACTGGTAGCTATGTTGTAGCATCGGTTTTCTACATCAATCCGGTGAACAATTCCTGAAATTAAGATTCTATTAGATTTTTCCTTGAAGGACCTGATCAGCCGCCGGTACTTGCAAAGTAGTTCCTCTGACCGCGTCCGTTGGACATCGTTAGATCCAACGTGGATGATGTACGTAGTGCTTGCAGGGGTGAGCCTGGAAACCTCTTCCACAGCCGCAACAATGTCGTCCACGCCGCCACCTTGGATACAGAATCGCTTTCTAGTCCTGAGAGCCCTGGCGCAGAACTCGGTTAATTGGCCACGGACCATGGAGTCGCCCACAAGCCGAACTTCTTCCGTTTCCTCTTCCTCGTCAATAGCAAGAATTTTGAAGCGATTTTGACATGT